>CM060420.1:130183162-130429292 GCA_030545235.1 Helianthus tuberosus | reverse complement strand
TTGATTTTTTTTAGGTTTTTTGGGGGTTTAGTTTTTAGCATTTTAGCTTGGGGGGGGGGGGGGGGGGAGGTGGGGGGGGGGGTTTAGGTTTTTGGGGGGTGGGGGAGGGGGGTTTAGGTTTTTTTTTGGGGGGGGGGGGGTGGGTTAGGTTTTTTTTAGCATTTAGCTTGGGGGAGGGTTGGGGGTTAGGTTTTTTTTAGCTATTTTTTAGCTATTTTAGGTTGTGTTCACATTGGTTCTCAAGGTTCTCACAATAAGGGTGGTTCTCGCATGAGCCCCTCTTATATATATATATATATATTTAATATAAGATAAGTAGGAAAGAGAAATATTTGTTTTAAAAATATATTAAATTAACAATTTAGATTTGAAAATAATATTTTATTAAAGTATAATAAGATTTAATATTAATTTATTTTTTATTTAGTCAATATAAGATAAATATAGATTTGAGAATGTCTTCAATGAATAACATGTGTCCAAAAGCTGGCTTCTTTTATTATAGTAGATAGATTAAGGTATGGTAAAAAAGATAGCCTACCTGAAATCACATAAAGCAAGTTTCTATGAATATCGAATAGTGTGAAAATGTTAGATATAAAATGAAGGACACGGTGTGTTTTCAATATGAAGTCTTTAGCTTAGTCTTTTTCCCATATGATTGTATCGTTTGCTTGGTCTGGCATCATGTTGTTGCCTTTTAAGATAATTTGATTTGTCATAAAAAAAATTTTATTTGTAATGCATAAAAATACGAAATATAAAATTGCTCTGTTAAGACTCTACCCTTTCTTTTTTTCCCTGTCACTACATCTAACTAAGACCGAACGTAATGGGCGTGATTGCCCATATTTTCCCCCCAAAAACGCCAAAACACGCTCGTCCCCCACCCCCATGGCGTTTTCCGGCCGTGATTGAACCACCCCCCCTCCGGCGTTCTTTAAAACACGCTCAACTCTCCCTCTTTTCAAATTGTTTGGCCAATGAGTTTTTCCCGTGTCAAATACAAATAATTTTAAATTAAAAAAAATAATAATTGGGTAATCATTGATGGGGCATTATTGGGCATTATCCCACTACGCCCATTTGTGAAAAACGCCCATAATGCCCCTTTGCAGACTGGGATGACACGTGTCGCAAAATGCCTATGGGTAGGGGCATTATTCATGTGTACCACTACACAAGGTCTAATACTAGATAGTATTTATTGAGGTGCTTTTGATTCCTTACTCATGCATTTGTATTTACTAAAATTACATTATGTTTCGTAAGATTAAATCTATACAACGCGTTAAGAAAAAAGAAAAGAGAAAAATTGTATGAGATATAAAAAATAGAGTAAACTGCAATTTTACACCCTGAGGTTAGGGGTCATTGGCATGTCTACCCCCCCCCCCCCCCCCCTAAGGAAATAATTGCAATTTTACCCTCCACTGTTTGACCTTATGTCGCACTTTTACCCCCCGGCGTCAAAATGGGTAACCAGTCAACATAATAACCTGACGGTCAAAGGGTATAAATGTCATTTTGCTCTTATGTCAAGCTTATTTGATACAACACCCCCTATAAGAATCATACCACCGCATAATTACCCCCCAACCTTCCCACCATCGACCTTACCTTCTTCTCCGGCGATCCGTGTCTCTCCGGCGACGGCGACGCCGACAGCGACACTTCCTCTTCGATCATTCTTCTCCTCGTCGAATACACACAACCACAGCCGCTAGCTTCATTCTCAATGGAAATGCCGATCTTTTGGATAATCCGCTATATCATCCGCCACACCAAAGGTATAATCGGCCAATGTTAGTTAACCAGTGTCAGATTTAGTCATTATCATGTTATAAAACAGGGTTTAGGGTCTGATTTGGTTCACTGTTGGTTTTTCTACAGTTGACCTGACGATGAGCTTATCCAGCTCATCTTTGGGTGCTCCACCTGGTGGTCTCCGTGTTTGGGAGGTCTGTCCTCAACTTCCATCTACCACCGGAGAGTTGAGCGGATGGATATTATTTAGCTTATGTGTAATATGTAGGTTAACTTAACTTAATCGAACCTTTTGTGTAATATGTAGGTTAACCTAAGTTAACTTATTTAGCTTTTGTTGACATTATGTTTGATAAAAATTAGGAGCACACTCATGTGCATTTGCAGGTTGTAGGCATAACTTGAACAGAGTTTGGGCAGGGTGTGCTTAATCAGTGTGCTTAATCATGTGCATTTGCAGGGTGTGCTTAATCAGTGTGCTTAATCATGTGCTTAATCATGTGCATTTGCAGGGGTGTGCTTAATCAGTGTGAATGCTTAATCAGTGTGAATGCTTAATCAGTGTGCTTAATCATGTGCATTTGCAGGGTGTGCTTAATCAGTGTGAATGAAATGGATGTATACACTCATTATGTTTTGCAGCTTGTTTGATTGTATGCATTTGCAGCTTGTTTGATTGTATGCATTTGCAGCTTGTTTACACTCATTATGTTGACATTAGCAGCATACTCAACAGTGCCATAAGTTCACATTAGCAGCACACTTATGTGCTGCAAATTGTACCGGCCATAGAACACACCCTGGTTGATCTTGTATACACTCATTATGTTGACCTGGTTGATGATGTATACACTTATGTGCTGCAAATTGTGCAGCACACTCAACAGTGGCTTAATCAGATTCTGGATGTATACACTTATGTACTGCAATTATGATTCTGGATGTATACACTCATTATGTTGACATTGCAGGTATGATTGTTTTGTTCCCACTGGTTGAACAGGTATTTGCTTGTTGGTTTGAACAGGTTCCCACAGTTTGGGCATATAAATGTAAAATTGTTAGTGCAGGTTCTGAATTAGTAACATAAGCATAAAACAGGTTCTGAATTAGTAACATATGCATAGAACATGTTTGATTGTTACGTTTCAGATTTCCCACAGTTTGGGCATATAAATGTAAAATTGTTAGTGCAGGTTCTGATTTGCTTGTTAGGTTTTAGATCAAAGAACAGGTATATGATTTTGGCGGAAGGGTTTTGTAAATTTCAGGGGGTAATGTTGTGTGTTAACACAAAGTACAGGGGGTAATAGAAAAGGAAAAATTAGTAATTTACCAGTGGGGGGGGGGGTAATTGTGCGACTTAACAAGAATGTTGGGGGGTAAAATGTAAGGGTAATATAGTCATTTCAACTTAGACTTAACAGTTCTGTTACCCATTTTGACGCCGGGGGGTAAAAGTGCGACATAAGGTCAAACAGTGGGGGGTAAAATTGCAATTATTTCCTTGGGGGGGGGGGGGGGGGTAGACATGCCAATGACCCCTAACCTCAGGGTGTAAAATTGCAGTTTACTCTAAAAAATATCTAACAAGAGAGAAAAATTGTATGAGTTATATAAAAAAATGTCTAACAAATATGGCGTAAAATTTAAACTATACACATTGGTGATATACATTATTATTATTAGGATTTGGTCACCTCAACATTTTAATTATTCTCTATCTTACGTCTGATAAAGCCTTTTTTACAAGTTGTGGATTGTGTAAGAGAGAGATTTTATATAACTAGAGTGTGTAGTGGGTTATATATGTATGGGGCTTTATATATATGTATGTATGTATATATATGTGTGTGAGTGGGGAAAGAATGGTCACGCCGTGATATACATCGCGAGAGGGAAAAAAATTACCCCATAGCACCGATCGTAGTAGTGTGCGGCGGCGCTATGCCCTCTTTTGCCGTGTGGTGGCGCCCCACTACGGAGGGTCTTAGTGTCTCTTCTCTGACCCATTCTCTCTTTCTTTTTTTCTTTTTCCTCAATCACTCATAAAATCTATATATCTATCTATCTATCTCTCTCTCTCTCTCTCTCTCTCTCTCTCACACACACACACACACACTCTCTCTCTCCCTTTCTCTCTAAGAGCACCCATAAAGGGTAAGAGGGGTGGAAACGGGGTGATGTGTGGGGTGGTTGGTTGCTGCGCGGTGAATGTGTCGCCAATAAGGAATTGCCCGGTGAAGGAGATGTGCGGGGACTTGTTACCGCATGCGGGGAAGAGGAGGGAGAAGGGGTAGTGGTGTCACACCCCAACCGATGATGAAATAATCGGGGCGTGACATTGAGCGAAATAGATTGTTCATGAGAATCCATAATAACTATTAATGACAATATTTTTAAGGTTCAATATCCCATACTATTAAACAAATAAAGCATAACAGTTTTACAAATATTCAGTCTCAAAAACAAGTTCCATTCTGACAACTCAGATTTTATTTGGTGGGTTTCTAGACTCCTAACTTGTTTGCAGCACAATATCCAATCAACCTGTCACACACGTTAAAATAAAAGTCAATATATAAAGTAAAGGTGAGTACACAAGTTTGCATAGTAATAGTATAAAAAACGTTTACGCATAACCAGCATGTAACATGTAACGGGCGAAGCATGTAACTATCAACAATGATACAACCTAACCACGAGACTGCGTTGTAGAGTATGCGCGACACATGTTCACCAAAGCGAACACGTGAAGTAAAGTAATGTGATCCCTAGCAACCCCTGTCACACAGGTGCTGAGTCCAAACTATAGTACTATCGTTGCTAGAGGCGGTCTAGTGTAACACTTTATAAGCATAGTAACAAGCATTCAACAAATCACGGATAACATGCGGAAGCGGTTAGCGTTTATAAAGTGTTTGCGTTGTGTTTTGATATAGAACGTATGTAATACCCAAAAGTGCGTTTAACGAAAATGGGTTCGAGTATACTCACAGTGCGTGTTTCACAGGTAAACACGATCTGGTTGGATTGAAGGGAACGCCGGGTCAGCCTGCGTACGGGAAACAGATGGGTAAGTCTTCCTCAGGGATGAACGGTCGTAACAAGGTGTCGAGCGAGTTTAGTATTCGACAGTGCATCCGGACGGATGGTCCCCATTCGGTCGGAAGGGCTGTTTTGTGTAAAACGATGAAATCCGATGTAAAAACTTGGTATTTTAAAATAGAAGGAAAATATTTGGAGTGAGTGAAAAGCCTATCCGGACGGATGGACATGGTCCATTCAGACATATGGTTTGTGTTTCAAAACTTCGTAAAATTTTCTTAAACAGAAAGGGTTTTAAATTAATGGAGACGGTGTGACGACGTGTCAAACAACGGAAGTCACCAAAATCCAATTCATTTGGCTGGATGGGCCCTGCCCATTTGGAAAAAAAAGTGTTGTTCTTGATGAAGATTCATGTTTGACCCGTCAATCGGTCCATCTCTTCGGTGGAAATCAATTTTCAAGCCGACTTTCGACTAGGGAATGAGTCGAAAGTCTGTTTGAGTCCAGATTCCACCTGAATTTGTGCAAAAACCAGAGAGAGAGAAGCACAAAACAAGTAGAAAAATGCTGAAATCTCTCATAAGTAAGTTTAAAAGTGTGAAAATCCTTTAGATCTTGTACCAATCTCGGTTAGATGATGCTTCATAATAGTTTGCCTAGACAAAACAAGTGAAACCCATCTTCGAGGTGGCTGAAATCAAAGGTTTTTGAGAAAAAGTTGAAGTGTGGGTGTGTGTGAGTGTGATTTTGATGAAGAAGATGGATTAGGAGTGATTAGAGATGATGATTGACGAATATTTGGGAGAAAAGCTTACAAATGGCCTTGAATTGCATCTGAGACTTGGGGAGCGAATGAGAGTGTCAAAGTGTTGAAATGAGAGTGTACGGCTAGTATTTATAGGGGGGGGGCGAGGTCTAAGGCGGTGCGAGTGGCGGTGTCCGGATGGCTCCATCCGGACGGCCGAGTTTGCGTTTGTAAGTATTCCAACTTTGGTGCGTTTGTTAAGCGTTGTGTTGATAACAACATAACATTCTAAGCAAGTAACCACACAATTAACACTCATAATATCAATAATCCACGTTTAGAGTTTGCGTTGAGCTTGCGTCGTGATAGCGTTTAGTAGCAAGCGTTTAGATAAGCGATGTAACAAGCGGTAACCTGCGTTCTAAGTAGTAAGCATTATAAGTAGCGTTTAAATATGATAACTGTGATTAAGCAAGCGTTGTAATATGCGTTTAAAATGCGTCGAAAATATAGTTTAACCCATAGCGTTAATCGAATTCCAAGAATATAAGTGTCTATGAAAGAAATACGATCGAAGTAGGAACAACCGAAGTACGGGTTTTACAATCTCCCCTACTTCAGGGAATTTCGTTCCGAAATTAAGTAGTGGACGTAGGGGTGCAAACGAGTCGAGCTACTCGCGAGCTATTCGAGCTCGGCTCGAAAAAAAGCTCGAACGAGCCGAGCTTAAACGAGCTTGAGCTCGAGCCAGAGCCTCAAAACAAGCTCGTTTAGTAAACGAGCCCGAGCTTCGCTTATCGAACTCGAGCCGGCTCGCTAGCCTAATCGAGCTTTCTGTTTATATATTTTTATTAATACATTAAACATATATTTATATAATAATAATTACCATTTATATAAATATAAAAGAATAACTAAATTATATGTATAATAATAATTATAATTAATATAGATTAATTAATAAATACTAAACGAGTCAAGCCGGAGCTGAGTTCGAGCTTGAAAAATTACCTTCGAGCCGAGCTCGAGCTCGAGCCTGGTCGAGTCGAGCTCGGGCTCGGCTTGGCTCGTTTGCACCCCTAAGTAGACGTAACAAAGAGTTGCGGATATTTAGCTTTCATATCACTTTCGAGTTCCCAAGTGACTCGGGCCCGCGTTTGCCTTCCCAGCGAACCTTCACTATGGGATTGCGAGAGTGTCGTAGTTTCTTGGTCTCTAGATCCATGATTTCTACTGGCTTTTCCACAAAGTGTAGTGTCGAATCACGGTTCGAGACGTGGAATGTTGATACGTGGTCGAATAACGTGGAATGTTGATACGTGGTCGAATAACGTTTATTTGCAAATCTTCAAGAGGTACATGAATATTTTCTTCAGCTAGGCACTTCTTGAGGTTCGAGACGTGGAATGTTGATACGTGGTCGAATAACGGTGCTCATTTATGTTTACGTTTGGGTTTTTACTTGACTTTTAATTCCGAATAGCCTACTTTTAATTAGATTTGTGTTTTGCAGGTTTAATGGAGTTTAAGGTGCTTTCCGGAAGTTTTACGAGTTGCCGGGACGAAAAAACGGACCATCGGGAAGCGAAACGGATCAATTGGGAGCAAGGAAATGGAAAAACAGTGTCACACCCCAACCGATGGCGGAAGCATCGGGGCGCGGCACTGAGCGAAACAGATTGTTCAAGAGAATCCACAACAACTATTAAATTATCGAATCTTTAATGTTAATATCCCATACTACTAACAGATAAAGTAACCATAGTTATTACAGATAATTGTCTCAAAAACAAGTAAACTGTTCCGACAACTCAGATTTTATTAAATTTGTTTCTATACTCCATCCTAGCTTGTTTCCAGCATGTAACAAGCATAGCATCCTAAACACCTGTCACATACGTTAAAATAGAGGTCAATACACATAGTGTAAAGGTGAACATACAAGTTTAATAGTATAATAGCGTTCGAAATCGTTTACGCATAACCAGCATGTACAACATATAATGTGAAGCTTGTAAGTTATCGACAAAGATCCTATCAATACCAATGACTGCGAGTTGACTGCTAGTAGCGAGTGCACATCACGCGTTCACCACTGCGAACACGTGAAGTATTGTCCTTAACAACCCCCTGAATGAACAAGTGCTGAGTCCAAACTATAGTACTATCGTTGCTAAGGCAGGTAGACAGCGATCAATGTGTAAACATAACAAACGTGCATTCATCGAGTCACGTATAACATGCAATAACGGTCAGCGTATAAATAGTGTTTGCGTTGTGTGTTCGATGTGATTTAGAATAAGTAACGTATGTAACACCCAAAGGTGCATAAAGCCGAAAAAGGGATCAAGTATACTCACAGCGATGGAAGTTAATGGATTGAAGGGAGCGCTAGAGTGAGATCAGCCTGATCAGAACGATAGCATAACGATAAGCGGCACGTAAAATGATGCAAAGTGAACAAGTGGCGAGTGGTCATCCGGCCGGATGGCAAGCCGAATGGATGGCCATTCGGTCGGATTGACGCCTCGTTTGGGATGGATGTATTTGTGAATGATGGCTTGCCTTTTGAAGTTTTCATTGTAGTATTTCGAAAACAGAGAAGTATCTCTACCTTTCAGGTCGTTCGATCGAACGACAGTTCGATCGGCTAACGATCCGTCCGACGAGGTATTTCTCAGAGAACAAGTTCACAGTAGGATTATCATCCAATCAGATAGTCTACCGATCGGGTGGCAATCTGCTAGAACTTGCTAGTGCATTGAACATGTTGAAAATTGCCTAAGGGTTAAATCCTCAAGTGTTGTCCGTCCGGATTGCTGTCCGATCGGATGGCAATCCGATCGAACGGCAATCCGTCCCGCAATCTGGTCTTCTGCAATTTGGAGATTTGTTAAGTTTTACGGTTTGATCGAGATGGTACGACAACGTGCTAAACAACAGAAACCCCATCATGACCCGAGTTATCCGATCGAACAGGAATCACCCTAGTCCGACCAGTTTACTGGTTCGTGACGGTCGTTCATGTTTAACCCGAAATCAGTTTTCCTTGGAAAGAAATCAGATCTTGAACCAATACGTCAACAAGAATGAGTAGAAGACCAGAACGAGCTCCGATTCTATCGGTTTTGAGTGCATTGAGTGTAAAAGAGTTGAAAGTAAGTTGGAAAACCTTCCTTCAATCCTTTTAACCTTGGTTATGTTCAGATCTATGCAAGATCTTTGTTTATTCATGTGGAAATCCTTCAGATCTAAGTTATTCTTGGTGAATGATGCCAACTCTTGAAGTTCATAAGAACTCCATGATGACATCACCCTAGAATACCTCAAATCCGTTGATTTCACGGTTAAAAGTTAAGATTCAGAGGTGAAAAAGATGAAGGGGTGCATGTAGATCATAGAAGTACAAGATTTAGGTTGAAAACTTACAAGAATCATGAGGAATCGAGAGAAATGTGAGCTTGAGTGCGGCTGGTCGAACAAGGAGCTGTCACATCACAAATGATGTGACAGAGGGGTATTTATAGGGTTTCCCAAAAAGGAAAGGCTGAGGTGTTGAGTGGGTCACCGATCGGATGGCTGTCTGATCGGGTGGCAATCCGATCGGATGGCCACTCGATCCAAGTGTCCGGCGTGTTGAGTTTGTCATTTCGATTCGCGTGTTGAGCGTTGCGATGCGATTCGAGTGATGCGGTAGTATTACCCAATAATTACACAAATCACCTAACCACTATATCTAACATACAATCACTATAAATAACTTGCGTTTAGCGTTTGTGATTAGATTGCAATGTAATAGTATTGCGATTGCGTTTTGATTAATCACTATGCATAATATAAACATGCGCAAGTAACACAAAATAAGCACACACACGTAAAACAATATCTAGAACACATAACTCGGGTTGCGAATGCGATTAGCGATAAATCGATTTGTGATTAATATGCGATTAAGTAGCGATTTATTAACATGTACTCCACATAATACAACTAATGCGAAATAAGTACGAAACTAGTTATAAGTCAAGGTGGTCAAGTCCGTAGTTAAGCAAAGAGTGACATATCACAATTAGCAATCTTTTCTTCCTTTGACTTTGACCTTGACTTTGACTTTCGTAACATGGGTTGTTACAAACAGGAACTCCAATATGCAAGCATCGTCGCCGACGGGGTCTTAGGCCGTCGGCGACGCGTTCTAGATAGCCCCGTCGTCGACCTGTTCTAGATAACCCCGCCGTTACAAAACTCGCGTAACCAGGCATTTAAGGCGTCAGAGCAATTGCAGGTTTTGGGGGGGCATCATCAACGGGGTCCCAGGCCGTCGGCGACGCGGCTTCGTTTCTCAATCGTGGATTTTTGGTGGTTTGATGGTTTTTGGCGAATCAAAACACAAGAATGGGAATTAATTCGGGGGTTACACTTTGAATAGAGTTTGAATATCATCTTGGAGCCATTATTCAAGATAGCTTCCCCTCCCAATCATCAATTATCATCAAGCTTCATTCGAATGAAAACCGAATTCACTTATGTTCCATTCAAAAATCATAGTTCTTCAATCCATCCATCTATTCATTTTCACCATTTCACCACAAACCCTAAACCATCAATTCCATCATTCTCCAAGCTTCAAGATGATCCAAATCAAGTTCCTAGCATCCGGTGATCAAGTCTTTTCGATCATGCGTGGCTAATTTCGTGGAGGTTTCACCCCGATGTAAACTTTTGTAAGATTTAGGTTTTACTATGTGTTAATGTTTGGTTTGTGACAACTTGAATTACATTTGAATCTTTAGACAATTGTGTAACACCTCGTAAAAATCACGTCCAATAATGTGTTGACAAGTGTACAAAACCCTAATAAGATCAATTGTTGACTATGAAGGACTAATTTTGCGAAAAATCAAAAACTTTGATTATGGAAGGACTGGAAGTGTTAACATGCTTAACATAAGCCTATGAATAATGTTACACGGTAATCATATTCACAAATGAGCCACTTGTTGATCGAGTGTAGCCGTTTGCGTAATTAATTGAAAGTTTGCGCGATGAAGGGTTAAAAGCGTCAACATGTTAATTCTCACATCTGAGTGACCTTTTAACGAACTGGGAGCTTCATGACATTCGATTATACTCTCGGGAATTCCAATTATTGGCCGTCTAAGGCTTTTATGCCTTTAAGTGACGTTACGCGTAACTTCGCAAGTTTAAGGGGTTAAAAGCGTCAATATGTTTAATTATACCTCTAAATGACCTTTCTTTGAACCCGAAGCATTATGATGTTTAATAATACTCTCAAGAATTCCTAGTATGGATTAGATAAGGCTTCAATTCTATTAAACGATGATATACTCAAGTTTACGCATTATAGGGACTAATTGCATCAAACTGCAAAAGTATACCAATTTGTATGGTATCGAACCTTCCGGAATATGATCATAAGTTAAACATGCCCTAAATATCCTTTATATAGCTTAGAAATAGGCTTTAAGGTGTTTGGTGCGCAAAAATAAACTTATTTGATCAACAGGGACTAAAAGCGTCAAAAAGTGCATAAGTTTGCATTTTCGCGCATATCTTACGTTCTGAATATATCCGGACATCCAAAAATTTATTTAATCATTAAAATAATTTATTTTAGTGTTTGGCTTGATAAAATTCCATTTGTCGTGTAATTTGGATCGTTTTTCGCGTTCGATCGTGTTTCGTCGTAATTAGCCGAACAACGCAACCGTACGACCAAATGAACCGACATCCGAGATATTTTGAGCATGTTTTATGTTCCTTATGTTTAGGCATCATTTTAGAGCCTTGAAAATGGTTTAACGGGCCTTAAATGTGTCAAAAATGCATTTACATGAAGACAGGGACCATTTCAGCAATTCTGCCAAACTTGTGGCTGGACCTGAAGCTTAGGCGGGCCGCGTAAGCCCACCTGGACTTCCTACACGGGCCGCGAAGACATATCAGTAGGCAAAAACTTGTTTTTGTTGCTGGTTTTCATCAAATCTGGTTTCCATACTCACATATCACAATCTAGGGGCTTGTCCACTGATTTGTAAAAACCATTTTACACTTGTTTTAATCTTGTTATCCCTTCCGACACTTGGCAGTCATCCGTGGCTTCCCGAAAACTATATATAAAGGTGGGTTTCACTTGTTCAATTCACACCATCTTTCCCAAAGCTGCTATATCTCTGATTTCAAGAGGATCCTGATCAAATTGGGAACCTCCTTCAGTCCTAAGGACCACTTGTAAGTGTTCCTTTCGTGCTTAGTTCAATTGTTTGGCTCTTAAAGCCGAAAAGTCAAGCGTTCATGATAAACGCTTTGACTTTTAACCGATCGAGCCATTGTTGTAACGAACATGGCTACGTGATCGTAATTAGGTAGGTATTAAACCCTCAAAAGGGCACCTCCTAATTACCACTTTTGCTTAGTTAATTTTCGGGTCAAAGTAATTAAAATAAAAGTCAAACGAGTCGGTTTTTAAATAAAATTCATAACTAACGATGTAAAGGCAATAAAATCAGTTTTGTCACTTTAATAACTTGGTAAATATTAATTGAACATGTCTAGGCATGTTCAACCCGACAATTCTGAGTTTAGGCTCGGTTCGTAACCGAAAGTCGTAAAAGTAGACTTTTGCTTTGACTTTCAGTTCTGACCCGATTTAGCTTAGTTTAGATATGCCTTAGGATTCTTTTAGGACCATATTATATGTTAGTATAACCCTCCAAAACATGGTTCCATAGAAATCCTAGTTCATTGCATGTTTCCGTTAAATGCTTAAAATTTGACCATTATGCCCTTTTGATATAAAAACGAGATTTTTGAAAATATGAGAGGAAAAAAACCTTTATTACTGATTTATAAACATATCCTAAAAATTTGACATCAGTTTGAGGCCTAAATTAAGAGTTATGCTCGATATCGTAAATTGAAAGCTTTTTATTAATTAAACGGCATTTTTGGCATAAAACCCATTTAAACCCAATTTTTGGCACCAAACTTTATACCCACTGTTATTATATAATACTTAGAGATTTTTGTAAATTTTTGTTAAATTTTAAACTGATCAGAACATAGGGTTCTCGCATTGACTCGGTAATTGACGGTTATGCCCTTTTTGCTAATAAAATGAGTTTTACATATCAAACCTTTTTCTACTGATTTTATATAATGAATAAGTTATTTCAAATTGTAAAGGCTGGTCAAAATCTTAGATTTCTTTAATCAACCCGAATATCGTCAAATACCGACTTTTATGCGATTTAGGCGCATAGTATGGTTTAAAACCATATTAAGCACCTAAGACTTGTTACCTACTGATGTTATGAATAAATTTTGTATACCTTAATAGTAAGTAAAAGTTTTGAAATCAGATTTCCAAATTTGACCTTTAAAGCTTATGTGAAATGACCAAAATGCCCATACGGTGCATAGTTTGGCCATAAATGATAAATTTCACATATGTGAGATATCTTACTGATATAACTTGTTAAAATAAATATTTTTACTGATTGTTTTAGACCAGAAACTCAGATTACTATTTAACCTCTTTTATAAACATTAAAATGACCAAAATACCCCTACGGGGCATAAATTGGTTTTAAATTCGTTTTGGGCCTAATGGAAGGTATCCTAATGATATCACAACATATTAACTTGTGGAACCTGTTCATGACTCATTTGGTTACCCGTTACGCATTATACACGTTCGGTATGGTTTATGTAACTAGTTTACATAAATTAACCGAAACGGGTCAAACCTTATCATTTTTTACTTCAAAATCCAGAATGTGTTTAGTTTACCCATATTATACAAGTCTTCAAACTTGTCGGGTCTAAATCACATTCTAATCCGGTCTTCGTTTAATCTTGCGTTTTGAACCGTAAACCCTTCTTTAAAACTAACCGGTCTAAGTTACAACTTAAATAAGACCCGTTAGAAATCTAATAGGTTAACAAAACATTCGTTCCAGATTGAGAGCCCCGGTAGAAGTACTTGTACTTGCTGATTGAATATACGGCTGGGAATAAAAATTTATTTTAGCTCAGGTAAATACTTTTAACTTATTTTCCCTATACGGGCTTGGGATACGGTATTATAATGATACCGCTTGGTCGGGTATTGAATGTTTAATCGATTAGTGGTTAAATTATTGAGGTAACCCGTTTTGATATGTCTTGTTTGAAATAAAGCCTTTGGGGGTTAATGGCCATGTCCCGGATATCCATGGCAGCATTTATTAAGAAATGGCCACGTCTTAAGCACGGGGTGTAGGCATACACCTGACAGTTGCGTAGGAAAAACGGTATCTCACTCTCTTGTGGGCCTATACTTGTGGTGTGTCTGTTAATCTTGACTCGGTTTCTATATCGGGCCCTGAATGTATAACGAACATGTAAATCTGTATACAAGATTATTTTTATATAATTGTCCCAATTTATAAAATGATATTTGTGCCTTGTGCATTCAAATCAATTTTTATAAATGTTTTCAAAAGAGTCAGTTAATTGTATTTACCAGTGTAAACTGACGTATTTTCCAAAAAAATTAAGTGACAGGTACTGTACGTAATTGGCTGGGAGCTCAGGGCGTTAATAAGGAATCTTGCAAGTTCTAAACGTCTAAAGTCTGTTGAACAGTGTTTATTTTTCTGTTTTAAGATCCGCATGTGGATCCATATACAACCGTTGTGTAATACTCTATTATACTTTCAAATCGGTTTGTATTATTATTACTTTAGACTTCCGCTGTGCATTGAACTGTGATTAGTTGACTATGATGATATCTACTACGTCACGATACTCCCCACCGGTAATACGTGGAGTATCTGGGTGTGACAGGTTGGTATCAGAGCCAACATTGAGTGAATTAAACATTAGCCTTTTGTGTTTAATCTCAATGACACAGTAGCACATTCCTTGACTTCTGAGCTTAGACTTGAACTAGGAATGATCTCATCCCTGCTATATGTATGCATTGTTTTCGATTTTTCTGTATCTCAGGATCGTGTCGCCGAGCAAAGCTACCATTAGTGGAAGCTCTCAAGACCCGAAGACTAAAGAATGTAAAGCTTCGTACTACAGCTCAAATTAACATACGACCAGTATGGAGAAAGGACCTTTTGAACCCATTAACCATATTTCAAATTCTATACCCAAGACTTTTGAAACTTCAAATGAGAAGCCAACATCGGAGGAGTTCATACTAGTTGTCCCTGAAGCTCCCACTCCAAAGATAATATCTATGGACCCAAAGGACTCATATTTCTTACCACCAAGTCTTGGAATCCCAAACTTGGATTATACCTGTCCTGACCTTATTCATGATTCGTATTATTCATTAACCATAAAATCCTTGGATTCCACTTTTGCAAAGATTCCTAATATAGAAGATTTCGACTACCCACCAAAACCTTCAGTATTCGTACCGCACACAGAGAACCAAGGAGAGAATTTCCAGAAATAAAGTGAAGAAGAAACTCTTTTTGTTGCACTTCATTTCTTTATTAGTCCTTATGAGGACATATTTATCGTTTAGTTCCTATGTGGACAAATTTCTTGTTTAAAAGTCCAGTTTAGGGCATCTACGTACTTTTTCCATTTAATGGAATATTTTAATTTAAAGTTTCATTTGTCCTTATAAGTATGAATATAATATATAAAATAAATCAAAATATCAATCCTTTTTGCAATTGATCTGCCAATGAATATTGAAAGAAAATCTTGAAGGTATAACCTAGCCTATATGTCATTTAGACATGGCCTAGATGGTAAAACGGACCTTTTTAAGATTTAAACTCTTGTTAACATCTGAAAACATGTTAGCACTCCTGGCAAATGTGATTCGATAAAATCACACAAGTCATCCTTATATTGGATTCTTCCAATTTCTTATCTAGCCTAGTGATTTAGAAATCATGGCTCAAATTATCAGATAAGATGATCATATCATAAACATCCATTAGTGATGAAATGCCTACGTGCTATATCTATTGTCCTAAAAGACAAAAGACAGTTGTAGTCTTTGACTCTCTGTCAAGAAAGGTAATGAACTGTGTTTAAACCTTAATGCCTCGATCCTATAAGGTCATGGCTTATAAATTCAAAACTGTCCTCATGACAAGGCCTTTTGTGCCATTTCAATATCCTTAATAGTTTATAACTGGGATAAAATATAATAAAAATTTAAATAAATTAAATTAACCAATATGGCTTAAAATTTCCATGGTTAATAAATTTCCATAAGTGCCAATTCCATAATAGACTTCTGAATAAGTCATCGACAATATTTATGTAGCAATCAAGCTACATGGCTGGATCAGATGAGGTTAACAGCCACCCGAGGGAGAATAATGATACTACCAGAGTTAATATAGCTGGTGCAGAACTGCAGGCATTAATAGATAATGCTGTTACTCGGGCTCTTGACAGACAATATAATGAATCAAGTGGTACTAGGAGCAAGACCCTATCTGTACCTCATTCAAAACCACCTTCCCAAACGCATGTATATCATAAGGACGATTCTCATCACCCATTGAATCAGAGGAGTGTTCCGTCTAGACAGGTTGTGCTTAATCAAGAGCCACGTGTTAAAACCTGTTCATATAAATATCAGGCGGTGACAAATTGTCCTACGTTTGTATTGAATTTACGAATTGTCGAGTGAATGATTAAATTTGACTTTGTGAAACGAATACACGTATTTATGCCTTGTCTTTTGATAGGATTTGCTAGTGATTGGCACCTAAGCTAACGAAGTGCATCATGGTCCGTTGTCTATGACATTGATAGTGATTGGCACCTAAGCTTTGTGATTATTGACCCATTAATGAATTAATTCGAGTAAATCAACTTAAAACGCATAGTAATCCTAGGTTTTGCATTTGTTGAAACCGGGTGTGAACCTTGTTATTCTATATTGTTTTATTAATCAAGCTTTCTTGCAATCGTTAATTTCTAGTAGTTAATTAATTCAATCAATTTTATTTAGTGCATTCAAACTTTTCAATCAAACAAAACCACAAAAATAACCTAGCAAGCTTCATAAGTTGTGACACTCGTTTAAATTCAATCAAGTCCACTCGCAAACCACGTACTCTTCGTGGTTCGACCCCTTATTACCACTAGCTATTTGTTATAGGGTAATTTGGGTAAATAAATATTATCTTTGACCGGAGCGCGACAATCCGATCAAATTTTGGCGCCGTTGTCGGGGAGTTAGCGCGCTTTGTGTTTGGATTCTTGTTTGAATTTTCGTGATTAACTGTTTAAATTGCTTATTTCTTTTTATACTTTGTCTTTTTCCTTGTTACGTGGGTTGTATTACTTGTGCAGATTACAGGTAGTGCATGCATACGCGGAACTCCGGGAGGACTTCACCATTAGTCTACGAACCGGAAATCGAAAGGGTTGCAAGAAGGAATTTAGCAACCCGGTTAGAAGAAACCCTTGTTTCTAACCAAGTCACCCAAGATCTACAATCCACACCATCCATTGAAACCAATTCAATGGCAAACCAAAACTCCAATCACCCAAACCTCAATCAAAACCAATTTCAATCTCGAGGAACCTTCCCTCCTGCCCAAAACGTCCAATATATACCTCAAGATCAACCAGTTGGTGATAACAACTCTAGACCACCCACACCACCTTTTCGAAACCAAATTCCCAATTACAACCAAAGAACACCCCAACAACAAAACCTTCACTGGCACAATTCCTTACCCGCTAACCTTGATGACCGGAACGTTAATTCCGATTGTAGAGGCAACCAAGATCGTGGCAGCCCCACGAATGAAGACCCATTCTTTAACATAAACGGTTTGAGAAACGCTATCCCCGATGATGAGCCATTTAGTGTTCCCAGTTACCAATCGCCGGAACACGTGAGTATTCACTCAGAATACTCGGATGATGGGGATAATTATGATGAACGGGTAGATGAGGACGGTTGGGGTTATGTGAACAGGGGAAATATCTACAACGCTAGAGGGTTTGAGGACGATGAATTTGGCTACCAAAATGCCAATTTTGTGGGGAATGACAACCATGGGTATGGGAATGTGAGAAATGACGGTTACAGAAACAACCGTCAACCACGAAACAACAACCAAAGAAATCGGAATGATGGGTTCTACAACAGCAATAATAATGTGAACCATAACCGGATTCCTCATTTCGTGGGAGGAGGTAATCAAGGAGGTAACCAAGGTGGGAATAGAGGAGGTAATCGAAGAGATAACCGCAGACCAAGGGAGCAAGAAGTTGATATTCCACGTCGTCATCAACAACCTCTAAGGGGAGTAAATGACCGTTTTAGGCCGGTGGTAACCGAAAATGACTCACCAATTGTGTGCGAGAGAAGAATGTTCGATTGCAAGCCCCATTACATCAGTATCCTTCCCCACTTTAATGGGAGGTCCAACGATGAACCATACACTCATTTGGCAGATTTTTCGGCCATATGTAGTACTATTGGAGGGCATGATTTCACATTGGAAGAGGTCAAGCTTCGGTTGTTTCAGTTTTCGCTAAAGGATAAGGCGAAACAGTGGTTCCTCACACTTCGGGCGGGTAGTATTCGTACATGGGCCTAAATGCAACAAGTTTTTCTTGATGAGAATTACTCGATGGCGAAGACTGATGATGCTAGAGATTGAATTAGGTCTTTCCGTCAACTTTCGAGTGAATCATTGCACGAAGCTTTCACAAGATACAAAGAATTGATCCGGAAGTGCCCACATCATCAAATAGAAAAGTGGGTTGGTTAAGTGCTTTGTAAGGGGGTTGGATGACGAGATATGGAACCATCTTGAGTCAACGAGCAATGGAATGTTATTGAGTAATCATGAAGATGATGATTGGGAATTTCTTGAGAGGATGAGCAAGCGGTCAAAGTCAAAGGAGTTGGCCGATAGAGCTAAAAAACGTTCCATTTCCCGATCTCGACTCTAACTCTAAGATCGGATTAGTACTCTAGAACGGGAATTAGCTCGAATGAAAAGAAAAGAGGTGAATGCGGTGCAATTTGTGGTTTGTGAAGATTGTGGAGAAATTGGTCATCGGACCGATCAATGTCAAATGGGACCGGGTGACTACACCGAAGAGGTAAACCAAGTGTTCGGTGATAGAAAGAATAATGATATGAATTCGAACACTTATCATCCCAGAATAAGAAATCATCCCAATTTCCGATATGGGAATGCCGCAAATCAAATGAAACCGAATTTTCAACCGGGTAATCAAAGCGGGTCATCATATCAAAATCACCAATGTGGTAATCAAGGGGGTTACCAACGTAATTACAACCAATGGTACCAAGGTCGGGACAATAATTACCAAGGTGAGTACCAAAGGAATTACAACAATCAAGGCGGTAATGGAAGCGGGTCGAATAATCAAGCCGGTGGTGATGATTCGTTAAACTCTAAACTTGATGCTATTATGAATGCTATCACCAATTCAAATCAAGAGATTAAAGCCGAAATGAAGAAAGAGTTTGAGGTACGAGATAAGTCCCATAAAGCGTTGGAGAAGCAAGTAGGGCAATGTGTATAAGAGATGGCTTAGATTCGTGGAAGCGGAGGAGGACTTCCAAGTGACACCATGGTGAACCCTAAGCATCAAGGCTCGAGCTCGAAGAACATACGTGAGGTACCAATAAATAAAATTTCTTTACGTAGTGGTCGAGTCATAGATAGTGGAGTCGAGCCACCACCACCCAAGTTTGTTGAAGGGGTGGTGGAAGATGCTAGTGATGATGAAGGTAGCGACGGTCAAACGGGTCAAAATAAAAATGATGTAAAAATTAATAAAAATACACCCATTGTGACCGTCCCCGTTCCAAAATCTAAGGACAAGGGTGTGGAGCTTAATATAGCCCCTTATCCCGAAGCTTTATTGGGACCATCTAAGAAAGTGGTAAATAAACGAGGCCCAATAACACGAAGAGATGTGGGAAATTTTAAAACAAGTTAAAATCAATTTACCACTCTTAGATGCAATTAAACAGGTATCTTCATATGCTAAGTATTTGAAAGAATTATGCACCCAAAAGCAGACTCACAAGTTTCCTAAGAAACTTGATTTAACCGAAAATGTGAGTTCGATTCTTTCAGGTGCACTTCCACCAAAACTTCAAGATCCGCGGGGGGGGGGGGGGGGGGGTATAATTTCAATACAAGTTGGTGAATTTAAAATGACTCGGGCACTTTTGGATCTTGGGGCAAGTGTGAGTATTTTGCAAGGTAGTTTATATGACCAATATGATTTTGGTCCACTTCAAACGTCAAACACCACCGTGGTGTTAGCCGATTTGACCCCTAAACTACCCCGTGGGATAGTCACGGATGTAATAGTCAAGGTCAAGGACTTTTACTATCCGGTGGACTTTCTTGTACCTGATTATGTTTCTTTAGACTGAACCAAACAACCAACGGTTATCCTCGGTTGACCATTTTTTGCAACATCGAGTGCTCAAATAAATTGCAAATCGGGCACGGTCGACATGACTCTAGTCAGCGATGAATGCGATATGGCGGACATTGTTGACGAGTGTATACCTCTATGTGACATTAATGTCGAAGAGGAGAGCACAATAGAGGAGTGTTTCATGTTTGACAGGTTGCAAGGGGAAATAAATCGGAGCATGGATGAGGAGGTGAAAAAATTGGAGGTATTAGCGGCTAGGGAAGGAAGGCCCACTTGGACACATCAAGTGGAAAGCCTCCCGGAAAGCATTGAAACTAAGTTAAAGCCGTCATTGGAAGAGCCTCCGGTTGTAGAATTAAATGCGCTACCCAAGCATCTCAAGTATGCTTATGTGGGTGAGGGTAGCACGCTCCCGGTTATTATTGCATCCAACTTGACCGGGGAGCAAGAAAGGAAGTTGATGAAGGTTTTTGTCACTCATAGAGCCACTATTGGGTGGACCGTTGCAGATTTGAATGGAATTAGTCCCTCGGTGGTGATGCACAAACTCATCACAGAAGACGGTATTAATCCTTCTCGCGACACACAACGGAGACTAAATCTGAACATGCGGGAAGTGGTTAAGAAGGAGGTATTGAAATGGCTAGATGCGGGTATTATATACCCCATTTCTGATAGCCAGTGGGTTAGCCCAACGCAAACAGTACCTAAGAAAGCGTGCATTCAAGTCGTCACAAATGACGCAGGTGAAGAGGTCGCCACTCGGCCGGTAACCGGGTGGCGTATTTGTATTGATTATAGGAAGTTAAACGCTGCTACTTCTAAAGATCATTTCCCTTTACTGTTTATTGATCAAATTGTTGAGAAATTAGCCGGACAAAATTTTTATTGTTTCTTGGATGGTTATTCAGGTTATAATCAAATTGCTATACATCCGGAAGACCAAGCAAAGATCACCTTTACTTGTCCATACGGTACCTTCGCATTTAGGCGAATGCCCTTTGGACTTTGTAATGCCCCCACCACCTTCCATAGGTGCATGATGAGTATTTTTTCCAATTTGGTGGGGGAATCTTTGGAAATCTTCATAGATGATTTCTCGATATTTGGATCATCGTTTGATGAATGCCTTGACCAACTCGAAAAGGTTTTAAAAAGATGTGTTGAGAAAAATTTAGTGTTGAGTTGGGAAAAGAGCCATTTTATGGTTCAAGAGGGGATTTTGTTCGGGCATGTCGTCTCGAGTCGTGGGATCGAAGTGGATAGAGCAAAAGTGCAAGTCATATCCACTTTGCCTTATCCCACAAGTGTAAGGGGTGTTCAATCATTTTTGGGTCATGCGGGGTTTTATAGGAGGTTTATAAAAAGCTTTAGTGATATAACAAAACCTCTTTGTAATTTATTGCTAAAAGATAAACCGTTTGATTTCAATAAAAATTATCAAAACGCTTTTAACATTTTGAAGCAAAAGTTGGATGAGGCCCCAATCTTGCAATCACCGAATTGGTCTTTACCATTCGAAATTATGTGTGATGCAAGTGATTATACGGTGGGGGCCGTGTTGGGTCAACGGGTAGACAAGAAACCGGTTGCCGTATACTACGCAAGTAAAACTCTCTTGGATGCACAATTAAATTATACAACTATCGAGAAAGAGCTACTTGTGGTGATATATGCGTTGGACAAATTTCGTGCTTATATATGGGGTACTAAGGTCATTGTGTATTCTGACCATTCTGCAGTTAGGTATCTCATGGACAAGAAGGATGCAAAGCCGAGATTAATCCGATGGGTTCTCTTGTTACAAGAATTTGACCTAGAGATTCGAGACAAGAAAGGAAGTGAGAATGTGGTTGCGGACCACTTGTCTCGATTGATAGTGGATGAGGATTCTTCTCGTAAGGAGATTAACGAGAATTTCCCAGATGAGCATATTTTGAAAGTTTCAATATTACCATGGTATGCTAATATTGTTAACTATTTGGTTATAGGTGACTTGCCAGCTCATTGGGATAGAAGGAAGAGGTTGCACTTCCTTTCTCAAATCAAGTACTACACGTTGGAAGAACCGGACTTATTTAAGATATGTCCGGATCAAGTCGTTCGAAGATGCATACCCGACGAGGAGATTCCTAGTGTCTTGATGCACTTGCATTCATATGCTTGTGGGGGCCATTTCAGTGGTCACATACCCAGGCACAAAGTGCTCAATAGCGGTCTTTATTGGCCGACTATTTTTAAGGACGCATTTAATTTCGCTAAAAACTGCGTCGAGTGTAAAAAATTAGGGGGTATTTCTAAAAGGGATGAGATGCCCATGCAACTGATCCTAATTGTAGATATCTTTGATGTGTGGGGGATCGATTTCATGGGCCCATTCCCTAATTCGCATGGCAACTTATACATCTTGGTGGTGGTTGACTATGTATCCAAGTGGGTCGAAGCGATTGCCACCAAGACAAACGACCATACCGTGGTTTGTAATTTTGTGCAAACCAATATT
Organism: Helianthus tuberosus; assembly: GCA_030545235.1. Taxonomy (NCBI): domain Eukaryota; kingdom Viridiplantae; phylum Streptophyta; class Magnoliopsida; order Asterales; family Asteraceae; genus Helianthus; species Helianthus tuberosus. The sequence goes on along the minus strand of CM060420.1, from coordinate 130,406,784 downwards.
ATTTCGCGATTTGGGATCCCTCGAGTAATCATTAGTGATCGGGGATCTCATTTTAAGAACTTTAACTTTGGTAAACTTTTGAAACGGTATGGCGTTGACCATCGAATTGCTACCCCCTATCACCCACAAACGAGTGGTCAAGTGGAAGTCTCCAATAGGCAAATAAAGGAAATTTTGCAAAAGACCGTTCGACCGGACCGAAAGGATTGTTCGACGAAGTTGAATGATGCTTTATGGGCTTATAGAACAGCTCATAAAACACTTATTGGAACTACACCATACCGCTTGGTTTATGGGAGAAATTGTTATCTACCAGTTGAGCTTGTACATCGTGCTTGGTGGGCCATTAAAGAGGTTAATATGAATTCGATGATTCAGGTAAGGAGCGGAAGTTAAAGCTTTGCGAGTTGGGGGAGCTTCGGGAAGACGCGTATGAGTGTATTTCAAAATATAAGGATGATATAAAAAGGGCACATGACGCGAAGTTGAAGCCGAAGGAGTTCGAAGTGGGTCAAAAGGTTTGGCTCTACAATTCAAGGCTTAAATACTTTCCCGAGAAGCTTAAGAGAAAATGGATGGGCCCGTACGTGATTACACGGGTCGGGAAGCTTGGAGACGTTACCATTGAGGACCCGAAGGATGGGTCGAAGCAAACGGTTAACGGTCATCGCCTTAAACCATTCCTTGATGGTAATGAAGAAAATAAGAACAAAAACATGGAGTTGGTAAGCTTTGTGGTAAGCGTACCAACCTATGAGGTCAACTAAAAGGACCGGTAATGAATTTTGTATAGTTTTGTATATTTTATTTTGATTGTTTGAGTATTTTAGTGTTAATCGTTCTCGTTTCGTACTAACCCCACCTGATTGTGTGAAGTCCGGGTATCACGAACGGGTCATGAAAATGCAAGGTATGTTTTAGACTTGTTTTTGTGCATTGGGGACAATGCACGATTTTCGGGGGTGGTAGGACCGTTAAACGGTTCGTACCGTTAAACGGTTTCGTAGTACTTTAGAAATTTAATTTATAAAAATTTTTAAAAACATTTTTAATAATTTTTAGAATTTTAATTTGTATATAGTTCTTTCATCAAAAGTATATAAATTTCATCATATTTTCATAAAAAAAACTTAAAATTTACAAAAAAAAAATAAAAAACTGGTTTTATGAAGGGCGTCGGCGACGGGGTCTCAAAAACGTCCGTCGGCACATGAAACGCGTAGGCAGTAACTTTGGGCGTCACCCATACATGTCATTTTTGGGGTGCGTCGGCGACGGGGTCCCAGGCCATCGCCGACGGGGTCTGTATTGCCAGTCGATGCAGGTTTGGGGCTAGCGGTTAAAATCAAATTCTAAGTGATTTTTACCATTCCAAACACCAACCGAAACCTTTCTACACCACACAATTGACCCACATCAACCCTTAGTTGATCAAAACACTTCAAAAGTCCACAAAATCCCTGCCCTCTCTCACCTCACCTTTTCACTTCATCTTCTCCAAAACCTTCAAAGAACCCTAAATCTTCCTACTCTCATAACTTCTTCCATTCTTCACCAATTCAAGCAATTCTTGAGTCCATTGTGTATAGATTTTTTAGACCAACAAAACCCCCCAAAACGGTTTTTACCAATTCTTGCTCGTTTGCAAGATTTCTGAACTTAAAAATTCAGGTTTTTAGGAAGGGTGTTCTTCAATGCTTTGATTTGCATCTTTTAACTAGTTCTTGACATTCTACTACATAAAGGTATGAACTTTACTTAATTTTTAGCCTTATTCTCCTATGGTATGTTGAAATCTTTCGGAATTTTTGAACTTTTGTTTGAAGAGTAGGTTGTTTAGCATAATGTAGGATGTTATAGTTGAAAATTGCATGTAAATTCTTGATTTGGTTTAGATTGAGCATGCAATAACCATAGTGAAGTAATTACACTTGTTATTTGCATGATTGAACATGAACATGATGTTGAACTTTGTCGAAATCATATGAATTGTGAGTAAACATGAAAGATTAATTGTTAGATGATAAAATTTGCGACTTTTGGAAGTTTAAAAAGGCGATATTGCATCTACTTGTTAAGTGAAATTCAACATCATATGTCATGTTCAAAGTTTGCGATTATTGTGAAGAATTGGGTTTATATTGATGGTTCCTTTGTTATCTAATTGTAGTTATGGCCGGAGGTAGAAAGAAAGCAAAAACTACGGGTCAAGGACCATCATCCGGGGTTGGATCTTCCTCCGGATTGCTACCTAGAAAGTGGGAGCAACTAAGCTTATTGGAAGAAGGTGATGCGAGGTTGTATCGGTAGGACTGGACATGGGAAAAGTTCCGAGATAGTAGAAGCGCTAAGGTTTGGGATGAAGACAAGAACAAAGTTCTCTCGACATTCCAAGACAAGAAGCTGGAAATTAAGTTGTAGAAATGGAAGATGGTTACGGGTGTGTCAACTTCAGTGCCGGATAGGGTTGTGGCAGAGAGGTCGGTTAATGTTGAAGAGTTGAGAAAAATTGGCATCGTTCAAATGTTCGAACGTCTCGGTTGGGAAAGAGTTTTAGATTGGTGTGAAGACAACACCTCCCGGGTTTACTTGCCGGCGGTGTGTATGTGGCTTGCGTCTTTGAGATTTAGAAACAAAGATGGTCCCTCGGAACAGTGGAGATTAGTTGGTACTACAAGCAGGGGGAAATGACAATGTCATTCGAAACAATAAATTGCATCGCACAATTCGATTCCCTTGGGGTGCAAGCATATGATTACCCAACGATAGAACATTTCTTTGATAATAAAGCAAAGGACTATGATCTGGATGGTATGATTGAGGCGGTATTGCCATACAATGACGGGGGAGTGGCTACAAAGAGCCACTTGACGATTGAAGGGAAAATTCATCAAGGTATTTCCCTTGAAAACGTTATGGTTCGGTTTGGAGATAGGGGGAAAGTGAGAGCTACTAATTGAAGAGTTATTCATGCCTTGGTGTATGCGACACCAACATTTTCTTAGAGGCACATCATTATGATGAACACATGGATTACTCGAGAGTCATGCCACATGAGGATGATTCCATATGTGTGCCTAATCAGTGCAATGATCCTCCAACAAAACAGTCTACCCCCGAGTCGCTTTGGGTGTCTAAACCCATGGAAGAGTTCAACTTGGCAACAATAAAAAGAAATTGGAAAATCCAAGTGCAACTCTTTGGTAGTAAGTATTCGGTAACCGACGAATTGGGTCCCAAGTATGAATTCATTGACCCAGATGCACAACAAGGGGCCGAGGAAGATGTTGAGATGGTTGATGAAGAGGATGAAACTGAGCCTGCCGGTCCACGGGGACCAAAGCAAAGGTACATGCGGCCACACCGAGAAGTGAACGTGAACATGGAAAGTTTTGTGAATTTTAGACGGGTACCTTCGTATCGGAATTTCACCCGTGGGCAGCAAGAGGTGTTTGATAACGTCTCCGCGGGTATAGGAGAAGGAAGAGAGTGTGAGGCGAGAATGAAGAACTGGGAGGAGACACACCAAGCCTAGTTGCAGGCACAATGGGATCTCGAAGCAGCCCACTGGGAAAGGGTGGAAAAATATATGGAGGAGAAACAGTTGTTCTAGCTCTACAAAGATCACAAATGGAGCAGATGGTACAATAGCAGCAGCAAGAGGTGGCCCAAAGACGGGCGTGGGAGGAAAATGAGGAAAGGCTCCGAAACAAGCATAATACATTGGAAGGCTGCCGATGGAGCGCGATGTACATCTCCAACGAATTGGCGATTACCCATGATCAGGAATGGCACCGGAGAGATTTGGAAGCCGGCCTTCCCTACGCAGAACACTCGGGGTGTACTGAGTACTCCAACCTCCCCGTTCCCAGAGGCCCCTCTGATCCATCACCTCATTGGCCCGAGCCCCGAGGCAGTGGGGTCTAGCTTCGTCCCGCCCCAGTTTCTGCCGCCAACAGAAGGATAGCCGGGTCCCCTTGACAACTACCGGGAGATGTTCGAGCCTCTCACTGGTTACTCATACCACCGGAACCCACCAGTCAACCCGAACGAGCGATACCAGCGGTGATGGTGAGGTATGTATTTTGTTGTTGTTGTATATTTTTGTTTTGTTTATTTTTATTTCGTTAGTAATCCATGTTTTCCTAGTTAAATGAATGTTGTGGGTGTGTTCCCTATATAACCGTCACGAGAACTACTCGTCCTCCCAAGCTGTTGGGGGTTTAAAACGACTTGTTTCATAAGCTAAATGCAACCGTGATTCCTACGAAAGTGAGTTAGGATTGTTATTGTTGTAAATTAATTTTCCATATAAATCATGGTAAATTAACGTGTTACTTGGTAATACTTTCATAAAAATGGTAGAACTAAGTAGCTAACAAATTTTAATGGTTGTGAGAAGCATGCTTCTACACAAGGGTTAAGATTTGTAGGTACATTTTGTTCGAGGGACGACCGTTTTTGAGAAGAGAAGAAGAAGACATGAGCATCTAGCGAGAAAAATCAGGTGCATGTGTTTCCTTTTACCTTGTTTCCTAGTTAGTAATAAGTGGATTGTAATTGTATTTTTGGTTTTTAGGGTGAATTTTTTGGGAATTAGCCGTGTCATATCCCTTGTGCGATTTAAAAACTCTAGTTTTTACACATTGAGGACAATGTTTACCTCAAGTGTGGGGATGAGGGAGTAGTAAAAGTTTTCAATTTTTGACCTATTCATTTAAACACTACACATTGAGGACAATGTTTACCTCAAGTGTGGGGATGGGGGAAAATTTCAAAAAAATTTCAAAAATGTCTTGGTTCAAAAGCGATCTTAAAAGCACAAGTAACTAAGTCAACGAGGGATGGCACAACCCATTTGGTCTTTTGTCATGATCAAGTTCAAATTAATAGCATGACGGGTATTTAGCGGGTGGTTATTTGGGAATAATCCGCCTAAGAAACTAGCACATCATGCATGTCACATACCATACCCTTTGTTATGTGAGGTTTTGAGCCACTTTTATATCATAGGATTACATATTTATGTTTCTTTGTTTAAGTGGACCATTAGTCACATATTGTAGAACTTGCGACTTTTGATACGTTTGAGACCATAGATCAAATACAAGCACAAGAATGATTAAGGCATTAGGTAAACCTTTTCCTTTTACACCATTTATCTATCCTTACCCAAAAATTTATCTCTGAGTATCCAACTTTGAGCTTAACCCTTTCATTTGACAACCCATTTAGCCCATAACCTTAAACCTTTTCGTTTAAACCCGTGTGATGAAAATTCGATTATAGGAGTTAAGCTTGTATAGTTGTGAATTGTTTGTTTGCTAAAAAAATTTGTTGAGAAAAATACAAAAATGTGAGTAGTAATTATTGAATAAAAGGCGAAACTCGTTGCCTCTTAGCTTGATGTTATAGTTAATCATGATAGATTAGTTGTTTTACCATAAAAGTTGATTTTTTTATCACCTTAGCCACTTTAAATATCCTATTTCGTACCCTTAGCCTAGCCCTGTTACAACCCTTACAAAGACCTTTTGACTTGTGCTTAGTATTCGTGATCAGTGGTGGAGAATGATTGAGTTGCAAGCTTATGCGGGTACGTGTTCTAATCGGTTTGAGTGATTATTTCAATAGCGCTAATGCATCAACTATTAGCCAATTTTAAACCAAGTGGAGAGAACATTGTGAGGGATGTGCAAGATTTATTGGTTTCACGGGCAGGTTTATATTGGATAACCATTTTTTACATAGTTAATCAATTATTGCTAAATATGTTGAAAATTGTAAAAAGTTTGAACTTGGGCATGACAATTGACCTTAACCTTTGTCTCGGGAATGGGGAGTGTATTCTTTGTTCAAACCACGTGAAAGTGAAAAACAGATTTGCTTGAGGGCAAGCAAAAGACAAGTGTGGAGATGTGATACGTGGTCGAATAACGGTGCTCGTTTATGTTTAAGTTAGGGTTTTTACTTCACTTTTAATTCCGAATAGCCTACTTTTAATTAGATTTGTGTTTTGCAGATTTAATGGAGTTTAAGGTGCTTTCTGGAAGCTTTACGGGTTTCCGGGACAAAAACGGACCATCGGGAAGCGAAACAGATCAATCGGGAGCAAGGAAATGGAAAAACAGGAACTCCAATATGCAAGCATCGTCGCTGACGGGGTCTTAGGCCGTCAGCGACGCGATCTGGATATCCCCATCGTCGACGCGTTCTAAATAGCCCCGTCGTCACAAAACTCGCGTAACCAGGCATTTAAGGCGTCATAGCAATTACAGGTATTGGGGGGGGGGGGGGGGGCGTCACCGACGGGGTCTCAGGCCGTCGGCGACACGACTTCATTTCTCAGTCGCGGATTTTTGGTGGTTTGGTGGTTTTTGGCGAATCAAAACACAAGAATGGGAATTAATTCGGGGGTTACACTTTGAATAGAGTTTGAATATCATCTCGGAGCCATTATTCAAGATATCTTCCACTCCCAATCATCAATTATCATCAAGCTTCATTCGAATCAAAACCGAATTCACTTATTTTCCATTCAAAAATCCTAGTTCTTCAATCCATCCATCTATTCATTTTCACCATTTCACCACAAACCTTAAACCATCAATTCCATCATTCTCCAAGCTTCAAGATGATCAAAATCGAGTTCCAAGCATCCTGTGATCAAATCTTTTCGATCATGCATGTGCTAATTTCGTGGAGGTTTCACCCCGGTGTAAACTTTTGTAAGATTTTGGTTTTACTATGTGTTAATGTTTGGTTTGTGACAACTTGAATTACATTTGAATCTTTAGACAATTGTCCTACGTTTGTTTTGAATTTACGAATTGTCTAGTGAATGATTAAATTTGACTTTGTGAAACGAATACACGTATTTATGCCTTGTCTTTTGATAGGATTTGCTAGTCCAAGGTAACGAAGTGCATCATGGTCCGTTTTCTATGACATTGATAGTGATTGGCACCTAAGCTTTGTGATTATTGACCCGTTAATGAATTAATTCGAGTAAATCAACTTAAAACGCATAGTAATCCTAGGTTTTGCATTTGTTGAAACCGGGTGTGAACTTTGTTATTCTATATTGTTTTATTAATCAAGCTTTCTTGCAATCATTAATTTCTAGTAGTTAATTAATTAATTCAATCAATTTTATTTAGTGTATTCAAACTTTTCAATCAAAAAAAACCACAAAAATAACCTAGCAAGCTTCATAAGTTGTGACACTCGTTTAAATTCAATCAAGTCCACTCGCAAACAATGTACTCTAAGTGGTTCGACCCCTTACTACCACTAGCTATTTGTTAAGGGTAATTTGGGTAAATAAATATTATCTTTGACCGGAGCGCGACAATCCGATCAAATTTTGGCGCTGTTGCCAGGGAGTTAGTGCGCTTTGTGTTTGGATTCTTGTTTGAATTTTCGTGATTAACTATTTAAATTGCTTATTTCTTTTTACACTTTGTCTTTTTTCCTTGTTACGCGGGTTGTGTTACTTGTGCAGATTACAGGTAGTGCATGCATACACGGAACTCCGGGAGGACTTCACCATTAGTCTACGAACCGGAAAAAAAAAAGTGTTGCAAGAAGGAATTTAGCAAGCCGGTTAGAAGCAACCCTTGTTTCTAACCAAGTCACCCAAGATCCACAATCCACACCATCCATTGAAACCAATTCAATGGAAAACCAAAACTCCAATCACCCAAACCTCAATCAAAACCAATTTCAATCTCGAGGAACCTTCCATCCCGCCCAAAACGTCCAACATATACCTCAAGATCAATCGGTTGGTGGTAACAACTCTAGACCACCCACACCACCTTTTCGAAACCAAATTCCCAATAACAACCAAAGAACACCCCAACAACAAAACCTTCACCAACACAATTCCTTACCCGCTAACCTTGATGACCGGAACGTTAATTCTGATCGTAGAGGTAATCCAGATCATGGCAATCCCGCGAATGAAGACCCGTTCTTTAACATAGACGGTTTGAGAAATGATATCCCCGATGATGAGCCATTCAGTGTTCCGGGTTACCAATCGCCGGAACACGTGAGTATTCACTCGGAATACTCGGATTATGGGGGTAATTATGATGAACGGGTAGATGATGACGGTTGGGGTTATGTGAACTGGGGAAATATCTACAACGCTAGAGGGTTTGACGATGATGAATTTGGCTACCAAAATACCAATTTTGTGGGGAACGACAACTATGGGTATGAGAATGTGAGAAATGACAGTTGCGAAAACAACCACCAACCACGAAACAACAACCAAAGAAATCAGAATGATGGGTTCTACAGCAACAATAATAATGTGAACCATAACCGGATTCCTCGTTTCGTGGGAGGAGGTAATTAAGGAGGTAACCAAGGGGGGAATATAGGAGGTAATGGAAGAGATAACCGAAGACCAAGAGAGCAAGAAGTTGATGGTCCACGTCGTCATCAACAACCTCCAAGGGGAGTAAATGACTGTTTTAGGCCGGTGGTAACCGACAATGACTCACCAATTGTGTGCGAGAGAAGAATGTTCGATTGCAAGCCCCATTACATCAATATCCTTCCCCACTTTAATGGGAGGTCCAACGATGAACCATACACTCATTTGGCGGAGTTTTCAGCCATATGTAGTACTATTGGAGGGCATGATTTCGCATTGGAAGAGGTCAAGCTTCGGTTGTTTCAGTTTTCGCTAAAGGATAAGGCGAAACAGTGGTTCCCCACACTTCCGGCGGGTAGTATTCGTACATGGGCCGAAATGCAACAAGTTTTTCTTGATGAGTATTACTCGATGGTGAAGACCGATGATGCTAGAGATGAAATTAGGTCTTTCCGTCAACTTTCGAGTGAACCATTGCACGAAGCTTTCACAAGATACAAAGAATTGATCCGGAAGTGCCCACATCATCAAATAGAATAGTGGGAGTTGGTTAAGTGCTTTGTAAGGGGGTTGGATGACGAGACATGGAACCACCTTGAGTCAATGAGCAATGGAACGTTATTGACTAATCATGAAGATGACGATTGGTAATTTCTTGAGAGGACGAGCAAGCGATCAAAGTCAAAGGAGTCGGCCGATAGAGCTAAAAAACATTTCGTTTCCCGATCACTTCCCGATCTTGACTTAGACTAATGGGCTTCTTCTAATATTCGGTGGCGTAGGTTACCTTGTTCGGGTGTCCAGATTCTTTTCTTATGGAATCTCCAAATTCCATCTGTTCCTTGTTCTAGTTCCTTAATCATCCCTTTTAATTTTTCAGTATCATCTTTGATTACTGTTTTCTGTATCTCTCTAACTTGCTCATTTAAATCTATCTGCAGATTTAGTTTGAGAGAACGCACTTGTCTTGGCTTCTCATGATACTTTCGACTTAAAGCATCAGCTACTACATTAGCTTTTCCTGCATGATACTGGATATCACAATCATAATCACTAAGAATCTCCATCCAGCGTCTCTGTCTCATATTTAACTCCTTTTGCCCAAAAACATATCTTAAACTCTTATGATCGGTGAAAATAGTAAACTTCCTACCATAAAGATAATGTCTCCAAATCTTAAGGGCAAAAATTATAGCTCCTAACTCTAGACCATGGGTCGTATAATTCTCTTCATGATTCTTAAGTTGTCTAGAGGCATAGGCTATAACCTTTTGACGTTGCATCAATACACATCCATAACCTAACTTAGAAGCATCACAATAGATTATTAAATCTTCAGTTCCTTCTGGTAATGCTAGTATGGGTGCAATGGTTAACTTTTGCTTTAGAATCCTAAAAGCTCCTTCCTGTTCTGGTCCCCATTCAAACTTAACTGATTTGCAGGTCAATTTCGTTAAGGGAATGACTATTCTAGAAAAATCCTGAATAAAACGTCTATAATAACCTGCTAGACGAAGAAAACTTCTCACCTTCGTCGGTGATTCAGGGACTTTCCACTTAGTAATCGCCTCGATTTTTATGGGATCCACATGAATTCCTTCATGATTAACCAGGTGTCCAAGGAATTGCACTTCCTTTAACCAACATTCGCATTTTGAAAATTTAGCATAAAGCTTTTCTTTTCTTAGCAAATTCAGAAGTATAAACAAATGCTCTGCATGATCCTCTTTACTCTTAGAGTATATAAGAATATCATCTATAAAGACAATTATGAATTTATCCAGATATGGTTTACATATTCTGTTCATCATGTCCATAAACGCGGCTGGGGCATTGGTTAAACCAAATGGCATGACTGTAAATTCATAATGACCATACCTTGTTCTGAAAGCAGTTTTAGGAATGTCCTCTTCTTGTACTTTCAATTGATGATATCCTGAGCGTAAATCGATCTTAGAAAAGAATCAAGCTCCGTGCAGTTGATAGAACAGATCATCGATTCTCGGTAGAGGGTACCGATTTTTAATCGTAACCTTGTTCAATTCTCGGTAATCAATGCACATACCCATTGATCCATCCTTCTTCTTGACAAACAAGATTGGTGCTCCCCATGGCGATGAACTCGGTTGTATGAAACCTTTCTCAAGAAGTTCGTCCAACTGTTTCTTCAATTCTTGGATCTCTGCTGGTGCTAAACGGTAAGGTGCCTTGGCAATCGGTGCTGTCCCTGGTATTAGGTGAATTCTGAATTCAACCTCTCTATCTGGTGGTAATCCAGGTAACTCTTCTAGAAAAACATCTGAGAATTTAGATACTACAGGAATATCTTTCAATTCTTTTTCTTTAGTGTTGATGATTATGGAAATCATATACACTAGTGATAATTTCCTTGCATAACTTGTTGTTTTCATCACAGAGATGAATTTTGTGGATCTAGTTGGCTTTTCTCCTTTAATTGTGATCTTTTCACCCTTTGGTGAACTTACTTGCACTGACTTTTGATCACATAGAATACTGGCGTGATTAGCTACTAACCAATCCATTCCTAATACAACATCAAATCCAGCCAGATTCATTGGATAAATGTTAGCAATAAAATTATGGTTTAAAATTTCTATTCTTGCTCCCTGCAAGATTTCAGTGATCTTAACGGATTCTCCATTTGCTGTTTTTACCGGACATTCTTGTTGAAGTTTAGTTAATGGTTAGTTGAGAAACTTGCAGAACGAAGTATTAATAAAACTTTGGTTTGCATTAGAGTCAAATAATACTTTAGCAAAAATATCATTAACTAAAAACGTACCGACAATCACATCTGGAATCATCTTGGCTTCTTCAGCTGTCAGAACAAATGCTCGGGCATTCTTGGTAGTTTTGCTATTTGTTTCTAGAGCTAGTTTCGGACAGTTCGGTTTGATATGCCCTGTTTCTCCACAATTGAAGCATAGCTTATTGCTGGGTTTCTTCCTGCAGTCTTCTTCCTTGTGTCCAGACATTTTGCAGAAGTTGCAGTATATTGAGCATTTTCCTGAATGCTTCTTCTTGCAGTACTTACAGTAAGGTGCAGAAGTAGAACCTGTATTTTTCCCACGGTAGGTATTTCCATAACGAACGAAGCATGTCTTCAAGGGTACGAATCGTGCGTTCAGTCTGACCGTCGGTCTGGGGATGGAAAGCAGTACTGAGATTAAGAGTAGTACCAAGGGCGGATAGAAAAGTTTCCCAAAGGCGCGAGGTAAATCGACCATCCCGGTCAGAGATGATATCACGGGGTGTCCCATGTCAACAAATGACTTCGTCGGTATAGATTCGTGCTAATCATTCAACCTTATAGTCTTCTCGTATCGGTTGAAAGTGGGCGGATTTAGTAAGACGATCAACGATAACCCAAATGCTATCGTGATCTGATGGCTTGCATGGGAGTTTCGTAGTGAAGTCCATAGCTATACTCCCACATTTCCACATCAGGATTCCGGGTTGTTCGTGTAAGCCAGAGGGTCGTTGATGTTAAGCCTCGACCTTGGAGCAAGTCAGGCATTTCAAAACATAGAGAACGATATCCTTCTTCATTCCAGGCCACCAATACCTAGAACGCAGGTCCTGGTACATCTTGTCGGCATCGGGATGAATGGAATATCGTGACTTGTGGGCCTCAGTCAACAAAATCTCATGGAGATTATTGCGACTGGTTATCCAAATGCGACCGAGAAAGTGAAATATACCGTTAGGTTTATTCACTAGCTGGTCTTCGTTTCCAAGAATGTGTTCTTCCTTCAAAGTGCGTTCGGTAAAACAGGCATGTTGCGCGTCGCGAATGAGAGCTTCAAAGTCGTGTTGGGCTTGAACATTATGAACACTATGTAAATAGCTTCGTCGGCTAAGAGCGTCGGCAACGACATTTACTTTGCTCGGATGGTAGCGTATCTCACAGTCGTAGTCGTTGAAAAGTTCAACCATCTGTGTTGGCGCATATTCAGCTCGTTCTGGTTCAAGATGTGTTGTAGGCTCTTATGGTCGGTGAAGACCGTACACTTGGTACCATAAAGGTAGTGTCGCCAAATCTTTAACGCAAAAACAACTGTACCGAGCTCGAGATCATGGGTTGTGTAGTTCTTCTCGTGGATCTTGAGCTGACGAGAGGCGTACGCGATAACCTTGTCTCGATTCTGAGATCACAACCACTGACTCTGTGGATCCTTGATTTTATGTGTTTTACGTGTTCTATATATTTATGTGTTTCGATTTTGGAGACTTATTCTCTTTCTGCTCACCGCTTTATTGAACATGCACAAACCGCACAGCTATTTATAGCTCAAAACGCTAACAAATCGCTGAACTCTCATTATACTACTCGCTATCGCCACTCGCTCTCGCAACTCTTGAACGCGCTTCGCGAACTTGAATAATAGGTGAATACGTGCAATATATGTAGGTGAATGCGTGCAAAATATAGTGGAATATGTGCTTACGTGGACTACGTGGTTCTGTGCCTATGTGCTTACGTGCTATGTGCTTATGTGGATTATGTGCCTACGTGACTATGTGCCTATGTGTTAGACGTGCTCCTGATGCTTTATCTAGTAATACTAAGTGTGTTGGTATGGAGAGATTCGATGTTAGGATCTGAGTTTGGATTGATTGTGTTTTGTGTTTGAGTTAAGATGAACAATGAACAGGTAATGCAGCGGAATGTAAATGGAAACAAACTTTGTACACAATCAAACAGGAGAATTGCTTTCAACACACATTTTCAACAAAGAACCGAATGCTTGAATTTATTACAAGATTCAATTACAATGCATGCATGTAACAAACTCCCCCTCAGCATGAGCTCACAGTGATTTGTTCGTACAAGAAGAAAGATGGTGAAGAACTAATAGAACAGTACATGGTACTGTTCTATTTATAGGCACGGACAAACCACTGTGGCATCTTTGCTGACGTCACCATGAAAGTGACATCTAACCTCCTAACAAACTCTAATAATTGATCTAATACAAACACTGCTTATGCTAACTACTGATTACAATACATTACATGAAACAAACTAAACTACTGCTGAATCCTTCCATTGATGTGAACCCGACAGTACTTGATGTATTCAGTAGTGCTTGACCCATAGCAGTAGATTGAATAGCAGGGCTTTAGTCTTCATCAGTCTTTGACTTGATCAGCAGTTGTAAGTCAGCAGTTGTAACAATCAGTGGATTGGAGGTCATCAGATGTTGAAACCACTTTCAAGGGGATAGACTTGTATTTATAACATCTGCTTATTCTGGATCCACTGCTCTGATCCGGTTTTGGCTTTAATTATCTGTTCCTCTGATAGGGTTCAATCCCAACAATCTCCCCCTGGAACAGATAATGCCAAAACCCTTCATTATTTGTAGATCTTTGTTGCCTCATCAACAGTTCCCTTATTTGCCCTTTGAGTTGTAACTCAAAGTCTAAGGCATTTGTGTCATCTTCATCCCTGCAAAGTGGAAGATCAAGGAGATCCTGCAAATCTTCAATACTTAGGCCAAGTGATTGTTCCCTTGTTATTTTCTTCACTTCTCCACTAGACTTGATCACAGTCAGTACATGGGTCTGTTTGTCAGTTTTCCACTTTAGTACTTTTGAGTCTGGTGGGTTTCTTGGGAGATTTTTATTAGATGAGGAGTTTGGTGATGTTGGCCTTGTGATGACTGACTGAGCAGTGCTTGCAGGTTGATTCAATCTACGAGTTTATGCTATTATCGTCTTGATGCCCTCTTTTACAAGGTCATCTCCTGCCATTAATTCTTCCACCGTTTCAGTATCCAACTTTTTTTGTTGTCTTCTTTTATAGATGGCAGCACTAGCTGGAGCAGTGGATCTCCTGATTTGCAGCTTTGGTGGTCTGGTTGAAACCTCTGCTTCAGGATAGTCAGGTTTTTGTGGAACCCTTGGATCTTTCTTCCTTAGTTCCTCCAACCTTTTGTAGGTGGTCCTGACTTTGTCTTCTTTCCTTCTCATCACTTGATTTTTAGACCCATAATCAGCAGCAATTAACTCCTCTTTCATTCTCTTAAGCTCCAATGTCTTTTCAGGTACATTTTTCTTATACTTTGCCCAATCAGGAGGAGTGTGTTTGACCTTATTTTTAATAATTTCTTGAATCCTGGCTGCTTCACTTTCAAGCTCAGGAATGGTCCACTCCTTGTACATATGTTTTTCTCCCTTATACTTCTTATAAGTCATGATATTTTCAATATAGTCTTTTCTAAGGGATTCATCTACTCTTTCTGATATTTGCTGACAAACATTCTTTGCAAACTTCTCCAAAGATCTGACTTGTGTGAGTAGAAATTGATAGTGCCTTTGTATTTCTTTGTCAGACGTTCCTTGTGAATTTTTCTTGGAGATATCCTCTACTTGTTGAGCCTTAACTTTCAAGTATTCTTCAATGTTGTTAGGCCTGGGATATCCCTCAACAGATGGCAAACTCCTTTTAGCAGGATCATCCTCAAAGTAGAAGGATTTGATCTCTTCTCTAACTGCTATGAGTTCAAGAGGATATTGGAAACCTGCTGGAGTGATGGCAGTGATTGGTTGTTGAACTTGGGCTGAAGAGAGAGGAACAGGGTTTGGTATAGTAACAAGTGATAGAGATTGTGAAGATGTTGGTGGTAGTGATGGAGAGTCATCATCAGGTATAAATATCCTTCTCCTTTTTTGTTTAGGAGAGGCTGATGATGTTTTGGGTGGATCAGTGGTGGTGATTTGAGTGATGGAAGGTGGCTGACTAACAGTTGTTGAAACAACTGGTGTTTCAACCACTGTTTCCATTACAACAGATGTTGTAACATCTGTTGTCTTCTGCTTTTTAGCAGGAGGTGATGGTGGTGGTGAAGTTGTTTTAGGTGGTGAGGTGATTTTTGGTAGTGGTTGTAAGGCAGTGGTTGTGGTGTGTGTTGTAGTGGTGTGTGTTGAAGTGGTGGCAGGTGTTTGGCTGGCAGATGTTGAAACTACTGAAGTATCAACAGTTGTTGATATAGCAGGAGTTACAATAGCTGTTTGGGTGGAAGTTTGAGGTTTGGAGCCTTTGGAAAGTGGTTTGGAAGCATGCTTTGTGGGTCTGGATGGTGTGTGTTTGCATTGCCTCACTTGTCTAATGGGCTTCTTCTTCTTTTCATCCTTAGGATTTTCATCATCCATAGATTCAGAAGGACCCTGCACATTCAGCTCCATAAAAGCTCTTTTCTCCTGTTCCCACCTGGCTTTATCCTTAGCCTCTCTATCCCTTTTCACCTCAGCTAAAGCTTCAGCAATAGCATTAGTGGTAACATCAATCTTTTTGGATCCATCTGGCAAAGGGATGGTAACATTAGTGGTAACATCAATCTTCTTCCACTGCTTGATTTTCTCCCCCTTTTTGAAATTATCTGGTGGGGGTTATCAATAAAGAGAACAGTGGGAAGAGCAGTGCCAGTGGTGTTCAGTATGTGGGCCTTTATAACTTTGATGTCAGCTTGGGTATCTTTGAACCTTGACTCCATCATGTTTCTCAGGTTTTGGACATGTATCTCATGCTGATGATCAGCCAATTGTCTTTGTTGTTGGAGCAGTGGTTGAAATAAGTTCCATAACTCATTTGCAGCAGGTGCAAGTTGTGCAAGTGCTTGAGCTAGAGCAGCAGTGGTTGGTACCTTTTGAACTTTCAACAACTGTTGCAGCATATCTTTAATTTCTGCAACAGAAGTATCCAGTTTGTCAATTATGTCCGTCAATTCTCGGTACATGAAACCATCACCCAACTTAATGGGATCATCTGATTTCCCACTAACAGTGGTTGTAACAGTGGTTGACTCAGGGATTGTATTCCAAAAGTCATCTACTGATGCCCCTTTGTCTTGGTACTGGGGACTTCTTCCTTCAAATTGAAAGACACTTTTTAGTGACCCAGTGTAAACTGGATACACATGTGTTTTCAGAGAAGAAATTGCCTCCAAGGAAGTCTTATTGATGTAACCAATGTCCAAATGCAAACCAGTGGGTTTAGCACTTGTAGTGGCTGCCTCACTTGGATTACCACCAAGAGTTACTTGTAACTCAAGGGGTGTAACCTCCTCAGGTGGTGTTGGTGGGTTAGCAATGATTGATACATCAGACCCAGTCACTTGTTGAAGTATGTTCTCATTGACAGGTGATTGAGAAGGACTGGTTTGTGCCTGGTTCAAATCAAGAGCATCCAACAAAATTTGTGTCTGTGGGGGAATTGTGGAGGTGAGGTTGGGTGTAGAAAGAGAATTGGCCCCGGGCATTGGGCTGTGGATGATGGAAGCAAGTGATTCCAGAGCATCATATTGTGCTGTCCCTATATGTACAACATGTTCTTTTTGAGAAGAAGCAGGAGGAGTTTGAGGCAATGGTTGAGATATTCTACCAACTGCTGTGAGGAAGTAGCAGCAGTGGTTTCTTGTGACTTTTGTGCTGTCACTGGCAGTTGCTCTGGTATCTCATCCTCCAGGGTTGCCTTTTTGGTAGGTTTGGGGGGCTTTTGAGGTTTCTTTTGTTTTGGCCTTTTGGTGATTTTAGGTGTGGGTTTCAAAGCAGTTGTTTTAATGCTATGATCACCTAGAGCAGTAGGCTCAGCAGCAGATACCTGAGGAGCAGTGGTAGCTGCTAAATTCTGTTCAGGGACCTCTGCTTGTGTTTTGCATGGTGTTGACATTCTTGTGAAAGTTTCAGTAGTTAAGCTGTTTATTTGAAAAGAGTCACCTTGTTTTATTACATGAGCATTATCCTTACAAAATTTCTTTTCAAAGTAATAACTTAGAAATCTTGGAAAAAGTAGGAATGGCTTTTTATCAACATTTTTAACTAAATCATTAAAGATTTCCTGGGAGTAATTGAAATTTTCATCTTGTAGAATAGCATATCCCTGGTTTTGAATCTTTAATGGTATCTCATTAAAAGAAGTTGTTTTGTTTGAAACACACATTAGCAGGGTATGGAACAAAAATCTTGTTGCAGGTGGAAAATTACCTTTTTGTAAGGTATCCTTTTTTATTGTATCTGCATACCCCCTTTCAAGGAAATTAGTTTTTAACTCGTTTTTGGGAAAAGAAGTTTTACCTTGCTGATCATCGAGTTCAAAGACTTCCGAGATGGATTGTGGTGTGATTTTGACTGCTTTACCCATTAGAGAAGAGTTAATGGCTATGACGTCTTCTCCTTGTTTTTCAAGGGTAATATTTTTCCAAAACTCTCTCTGGGTTTTCAGATAAATTGGAGCATCTGCTGTTAACAAAGTTTTGTACTTTGATGCAGACATAGTGTCCATGATGGAATCGAAGGTATCGGTGGTGCCGGGTTTTGTAAGGAGACCCAGATAATTGTGAGGAGCTTTGTATGGTATTTCGATGGGTGTAGTAGCCATTTGAGTGGCCTTTTCAGAAGATTATTTTGAAGTGGATTTCGAGGATGACTTTGATTTTGTCATTTTGAAGAAGAAGATCGATGAAGGATTTGAAGGATTTGAGAGAAGGAGATGAAAACTGCTTTGAGAAAGGAATTTTTGTGAATTCGATTCGACAGTAAAACCCTGTTTTGGTGTTAAAGAGGGTTTTATAAAGGAAAAGGTGAATACTGACATGGCAGCGGTTACAAAAGATCTGACCGCTATGTACTGTCCACGTGCCAACCCCTGATGAAATGAAGGAGAAGGGTTTTTATGAAAACCACTGATGGAACGAGATCAGTGGTTGTAACGGTAATAATGAAGGCAGTGGGTTGTTTTTTACTATCAGTGGATAGCATAACAGTGGATAAAACACTGATTTTGAACAACAGTGCTTATCAAGAAAAAGAGAACAGGGGTTGACTTTCAGCAGTGGACAGACTTTTTAGAAGAACATATTTTTTGAACAAAAAAGTGGTTATGGCAGACTTTTAAGGATTTAATGAAAAATTCATTTTTAGCTATTTTTAAGGATGGATTTTTTATTTTCTGAAAACATTTTAATGCTTGTATTCATAGAAAAACAGTATTTTTCCTGTTATTCCATGTTCAGCATGCCAATCCTAGAGATCAAGCTTTCAAAGGTGGATATGTCTAATGCTTTGGTTAGCACATCTGCCAGATGATCTTTAGTTGGTACATGGTGCAGAGAAATCAAACCTCTTTCATAGCAATCCCTCACAAAGTGATGTCTGATGTCAATGTGCTTGGTGGTTGAATGGGAAACTGGATTTTTGATGATATTTTCTGCTGCCTGGCTATCCAACATGAGTGGTGTTTTTAAGGCAGTGATACCAAAATCCAACAACTGATTTTGAAGTCAAAGCAGTTGGGTTGTACAGCTTGCAGCAGCTATATACTCCGCCTCAGCAGTGGATGTGGAAACAGCTGCTTGCTTTTTGCTTTGCCAAGACACTAAACAACTGCCTAGGAATTCGCACCCTCCTGAAGTGGACTTCCTTGTCTTTTCACATCCAGCAAAGTCACTATCTGAGAAACCTGAAAGCTCAATTTTACCATCAGCTGGATACCAGATACCAAGTGTGGGAGCACCTTTTAGGTATCTGAATATCCTTTTTACAACAACAAGGTTTGACTTTCTAGGGGCTGACTGGGATCTTGCACAAACACATGTTGCAAACATGATGTCTAGCCTAGATGAAGTTAGGTACAATAAAGACCCAATCATGCTTCTATATAAAGTTTGATCAACCAACTCATCCTTCTCATCAGACATGACTATTTTATTGGTTGCAATGGGTGTACTACATGGCTCACAATCATCCATCTCAAATTTCTTTAAAAGTTCTTTGGCATATTTTCCTTGATGGATAAAAGTGCCATTTTGCAGTTGCCTTACTTGGAGACCAAGAAAGCACTGGAGCTCACCCATTGCACTCATTTCAAACTCAGCTGTCATGAGTTTCCTAAACTCTTCACACATTTTATTACATGTGCTTCCAAAGATGATGTCATCCACATAAATCTGGACAATCATCAAATCCTTTCCTCTCCATTTTAAAAACAATGTTTTATCTATTTTACCTCTTGTGAAACCAATGGATAGTAGGAAAGTGGAAAGAGTTTTATACCAGGCCCTTGGTGCTTGTTTCAGGCCATACAAAGCTTTATTTAGCTTGTAGACATGATTTGGATTAAATGGATCCTCAAAGCCTAGAGGTTGACAAACATAAACCTCGTCTTGAATCTTACCATAGAGGAATGCACATTTAATGTCCATTTGATACACCTTGATTTTGTGGTTGACAACAAAGGCCAGAAATAATCTGATAGCTTTAAGTCTTGCTACAGGGGTAAATGTTTCATCATAGTCAATGCCCTCTTCTTGTCTGATCCCTTGAACCACAAGCCTAGCTTTATTCTTGACAACAATACCCCTTTCATCAGTTTTATTTTTGAAGACCCATTTTGTGCCAATAGGACTTACACCCTCTGGCAATGGTACAAGCTCCCAAACTTGTTGTCTTCTAAACTGTTGGAGCTCCTCTTGCATGGCTTCTACCCAGCTGTTGTCTTTCAGTGCCTCTTGGTACTTGACTGGCTGATGGAGAGATAGGAAACCAGCAAAAAGACAAATGTTTTGGGATTGACTTCTTGTGAGCACCCCTTCATTGATGTTACCAATGATTTGGTCAGGTGGATGAGATTTCAAGAAGATAAGATCTCCTTGGTATGGAACAATGGTATTTAATGGTGAAGGCTGCAGATGTGAATCATTTGATGTCACACCCCGAATTCCACGTGTCACCGGTGAGCCCGGTGGGGAGTATCGTGACGTAGTTGGTAACATCATAGTCAAACAACACAATATATAAATGCACAGCGGAAGCAAAGGATAAATATATTACAATCCGAATATAAAGTAATATCAAGTATTACAACGGAAAGTAAAGGATCCACAGGCGGATCTAAAATAGAAAGATAACACTGTTCAACAGACTTTAACATCTAAAGCTTGCGAGACTTGATTATTGATGCCTGGAGTAGCCAGCCTATTACGTATAGTACCTGCATTTAGCCTTTTTGGAAAATACGTCAGTTTACACTGGTAAATACATTCAACTGACTCATTTTGTAAAGGGTTTATAAAATTGATTTGAATGCACGTGGCACAAACTCTTTATAACTTGGGATAATCATTTAAATATATAATCTTGTAAAAGAATTACATGTTCCGTATGCGTTCAGTAACCCGGAGCGTGCCGAGTTAAAGATCAATAGACACACCACATCAACTATTTGTGCACTGACGAGTGTACGCCTACACTCCTCGCTTAGGTCGTTGCCATTTCGTAAAATGATGCCAAGGATATCCGGGACATGGTCATTAACCCCCCAAAGGCTTTAAGCAAACAAAACATATTTAAACGGGCTGATTAAATTATTCAATTAACCACCAAACGATGGAAGATTTAATGCCCGACCAAGCGGTATTTTATATACCGTAACCCAAGCCCGTATAGGGAAAATAAGTTAAAAGTATTTACCTGAGCTAAATATAAATTCAATCCCAGCCGTATTTCAATTCAGCAAGTACAGATAGCTTTTACTGGGCTCCTAATCTGGAACGAAGGTTTTTAATAACCTATTAGAATCCTAACGGGTCTTTAATTAAGTCTTAACTTAGATCGGTTAGTTTTCAAAAGAAAGATACGGTTCAAACGCATGATAAGGCGAAGACCGGAATAGAATGTGATTTAGACCCGACAAGATTGAAGACTTGCCTTATATGGGTAATCTAAGTACATTCTGAATTTTGAGATAAAACCGATAAGGTTTGACCCGTTTCGGCTAATTTATGTAAACTAGTTACATAAGCCGAACCGAATGCGCAAGAGGCGTAACGGGTAATCATAAGGGTCCTAACCAGGTTTCCTAAGTTAATATGCCTCAAATATGTTGTGATACCAGTAGGATACCTTCCATTATGCCCAAAACAAATTTAAACACAAACTACGCCCCGTAGGGGTAATTTGGTCATTTATAAGGTTATAAAAGAGTTTAAGTATTAACCTGAGTTACAGGTCTGATACAATCAGCAAGGATACTTAATTTACTAAGTTATAACAGTAGGGTATTGTATATATGTGAAATTTGTCAATTATAACCAAACTATGCACCGTAGGGGCATTTTGGTAATTTCACATAAGCCGAAAAGCTCAAAACTGAAGTCTGAGTTAAACGACTTTTGCTTACTGTTAAAATATTGTAATTTACCTAAAATATCAGTAGGTATCAACCCTTGTATGTTTAAAATAGTTCTAGTACATACTATGCGTTAAAAACGCTTAAAAAGGCGATTAGAAGCCGTTTCCGGGTTCTATATAGAAATCTGTTGGACCGTTTTACGACCTCTAAACGTCAGTTAAGGATTTTCATCTTCAAATACGAAGGCGGAATCAACGTAAAAGAAGTCACAACAGCTAGTTTCCTTTTAATCTATCTTTTCTGATTGATTTTCGTGCTTTTACAATGTATTCTGAAGCAAATCCGGCAGCACCTTCCCTTACACACACATACCAGTTCGCTTCAAATGAACAACACACACCACTATATATAGACCTAGGGGGTTTCGCTTGAGACTGGCAAACCATAGGGTTTTGCTTGAGACTGGTTTCAAGCGAAACTGTAAGTTGATGATGATGAGGTTTCGCTTGAATTAGCCATGACAACCTTTCAAGCGAAAACCCTTCCTTAAACTCAACCTAAACCTAATTTAGACCCTGTTGTGTGTTCATTCAAACCAACTAAACAAAAGACTTGAATAAGACAAAGTTAACAGACACTAAGTGCACCAACAGACTCCCCCTTGGATGTTGACGAAGTCTTCGGCTTCAAGTCTTTGTCTTTGACAATCTCCAACTCTGTCTTTTCATCATAAACATTCTATCTTCATAGGTTCACAATCTTGTCCTGGCTCCATCTTCAGACTTCCCTTTGACCGTTGATCCAGACTCCCCCTTTCACAGACTCCCCCTCTCGATATGCTAGAATCTGAGGTCTTGATCTGGTTCAATCTTTATCATTCAGCTTCCATGGGAATAATGAAATCCAAAACCTGTGTCTCAAACATCAATCATTACAAACTATATTTTCAACACTACATCACAAACTTAATCAGTTATAGCAATCCACTCAAATATTCAGGTCCAAGTTAATGACCCTGATTACTCAATTAATCTACCAAGTCCAATTTAATGACCTTGGTTGATCATTTGACGAATCAAACTGATTTTGAAAACAACAATTTACACATTTTCTGAAAATAACAAGTATCAAGTTAATGAACTTGTTTTTGACTTTACAAAAGATCAAACT
Organism: Helianthus tuberosus; assembly: GCA_030545235.1. Classification (NCBI taxonomy): domain Eukaryota; kingdom Viridiplantae; phylum Streptophyta; class Magnoliopsida; order Asterales; family Asteraceae; genus Helianthus; species Helianthus tuberosus. The sequence continues at coordinate 130,384,072 of CM060420.1, read as the reverse complement.
TCATCAAAGATAAGCTCTCCTCATTCTTCAGTTCAGAATCTCCTGCATCTGCTTCAAACATCTGAGAATCCAACAATCAACTTTCCACTTTGGTTTGTCGGAAAATAAAGCAGAAATAAAATCTTTTTGGATTTTATAAAGTGTTCTAAACTAAAAAATGAAATACAGAAAACTTAAATTGCAGAAAGTAAACAAAGTAAACTATTTACAAACTCCCTGACACGCTCGCCAAAAATATGTTTGTAAATAGTTTACTTTGTTTACTTTCTGCAATTTAAGTTTTCTGTATTTCATTTTTTAGTTTAGAACACTTTATAAAATCCAAAAAGATTTTATTTCTGCTTTATTTTCCGACAAACCAAAGTGGAAAGTTGATTGTTGGATTCTCAGATGTTTGAAGCAGATGCAGGAGATTCTGAACTGAAGAATGAGGAGAGCTTATCTTTGATGAAGTTTGATCTTTTGTAAAGTCAAAAACAAGTTCATTAACTTGATACTTGTTATTTTCAGAAAATGTGTAAATTGTTGTTTTCAAAATCAGTTTGATACAGAAAACTTAAATTGCAGAAAGTAAACAAAGTAAACTATTTACAAACATATTTTTGGCGAGCGTGTCAGGGAATCATATCAGCTATCAGACAAATCACAAGTACCATTAAGCTGTGATTACATACTCAGAATTAAACAATTCACCTCGATTGCTGATATACTGATCCATCTTAAATTCTCACACAAATTTCAATTTACTCAGGATACGAGTTAGATGAATTATAAACTTAGCTCATTCATGTGTCCCACCTCTTGAATATACTCCCGTATCCAGAATCCCAATTATCAGTCTTACAGGTGAGTATACTACAATGATATCTGTATATAAATTAGGTATGCGAGGGCCGAGGGATCTCAGGTCGATACTTCCGTATACGCAGAGAGATATCAGCTTCGACTTTACGGTATGTCCCCTTTAGAGGATCTTTTTGCTACAACAGCAGCGACTATCAATTTTATTGTTTCATCGGCATGCTGAGGGTTTATGCTGTGTTTCAAGCATTGCAAAAAGTATTAGCCAAGGACTAGGTCAGAACTACCGTTCAGCAGAAGTCCCAGAATAATACCCCAGACATCATTGAGTATAAAGACCTAGTATATCAGATTATGAGATCTTTCAAACGAGATTTCAGGGGTTACCTATATATCCAAGTAGTGTTCCCCACGAATTTCACAAGTTTGAAATTTAGGTTTATATCCCGAATAAATCTACTAAATGTGCGAAAACCTATCGACACATCATCAGTGAGACTGTTTAACTCATTTAAACTTTACAAATCTTTAGCATACTGTAATTGTCTAGCCGATGTACTATCATTTTCCCTATATACACAAGCTCTTTTTCAGATTTTATCATGTTTTTGTATTTTTGCATTTTTTACTATTTTTGTATTTTCTGAAAAAATAAACTATATACATCTATCTACTCCCCCTAAATATCAAAACACGTAAAAAATCGACAAACCATTGCAGATTGTTTCTCGTCTTCATCCGCAACAGTACTCTCATCAACGTCAATAATGCCATTCGGCACTGAAAGAAGCTTCATACCATTCAGTTTTAACAAATATTTAAACCGAGTTTTATCAAAAGCTTTGGTATGTAAATCAGCTTTATGTTCGTCAGTGTGGATTTTCTCAATTCGTATCAACTTTTTCTCAAAGCAATCACGAATAAAGTGATGACGAATTTCTATGTGTTTAGTTTTAGCGTGATGTACTGGATTCTTTGTTATATTTATTGCGGCCTCATTATCAACAAAAAGAGGTGTGTTAAGAAACTGCAAACCGTAGTCGCGCATCTGTTGCTGTATCCACAAGATCTGAGAGCAGCAACTGCTAGCAGAAACATACTCCGCTTCACATGTAGATAACGCCATAGACGTTTGTTTCTTACACTGCCAGGTAACCAATCTAGGACCAAAGAACTGACATCCTGCAGTTGTTGATTTTGAATTTACTTTGCAGCATCCGAAATCCGAATCGGAATACCCTTTGAGCGTAAAGTCGCCTTTCCTAGGATACCACAACCCCAATGAAGGAGTTCCTTTCAGGTAGCACAATATCCTTTTCACAATAATCATATGCGAAGCTCTCGGGTTAGATTGAAATCTTGTTGCGAGGCACGTTGGGTACATGATATCTGGACGTGAAGCAGTTAGGTACATTAAAGAACTTATCATGGAACCGTAAAACGTTTCATCAGCCCTGTCTCCGGTGAGATCTGGGTGAATCCCATGATTTGTTGCAATTGGGGTAGCAGCTGGAGTAGAACTTGACATCCCAAATTTCTCTAGAATATCATGAACGTACTTTGACTGATGAATGAAAATTCCCTCAGGAAGTTATTCAACTTGTAATCCCAGAAAGAATTTCATCTCCCCCATTGATGACATTTCGAACTTTTGCTTCATCACTGATTCAAAATCTTTGCATAGATTTTCATTCGTCGACCCAAAGATTATATCGTCCACATAAATCTGAACTATCAGAAGATGACCGTCGACCTCTTTAGTGAAGAGAGTGGCATCCACTTTTCCACGAATGAACTTGTTGGCTAGTAGGTGTTGAGACAAAGTCTCGTACCAAGCTCTCGGGGCCTGGTGTAAACCATACAGCGCTTTGTCCAATAAGTAGACCTTGTTTTTGTGGATTGGATCGGTGAAGCCCGGCGGCTGTCCGACATAAACCTCCTCTTTGACCTTCCCATAAAGAAATGCCGATTTTACATCTAACTGATATACTTTGAAGTTCTTCCAAGACGCAAATGCTAGGAAAATTCTGATAGCCTCTAGCCGTGCTACAGGAGCATAGACTTCTGTAAAATCAATCCCCTCCTGTTGACTAAAGCCCTGAACAACGAGTCGAGCTTTGTTCCTTATAACAACTCCTCTATCGTCTCTCTTGCACTTAAATACCCATTTTGTATTTATTTTCCTATGACCATCCGGCAAATCAACTAACTTCCACACTCCCAATTTCTCGAATTGACTAAGTTCCTCCTGCATTGCATTGACCCAAGAGTCTTCACTAAACGCCTCTTTGTAAGTTCTTGTTTCAACCTGCGAGATAAAACAACTCAATGAGAATTCAGTTTGCAAAGGAGCAACTTTTGTATAAAAACATGTAAGCCCTTTATCAATCTGTCTTCGAGTGCGAACTCCTGTCTGCAATTCTCCTATGATCAACTCCTCTGGATGATATGAAAAAGTTCGCGGCATTACTTCGCTTGGAACATCTACATTTCCCTCCAGATTAGTAACATTCTGCTCTGCATCTTGTTCACCAACTTGGTTTGTTTGACTCGAAATCTGAATTTGCTCCCCCTCAGAATCTGAATCACCATGATCAAAGACTGGCATGTTTTCAGCTTCTTGATTATCATCCTGAACCGACTGATTATCCTGAGCAACTTCATTCTGTTGGACATCATCATGTTCACCAGCATTACTTGGACCTGCTTCATCGTCATTTGAAGTTTCTCGTGGTCGCCTTGAATACTCAGCTGGGAACCTTAGCTGCGACTCATATTCACGCAAAATATCCAACTCATCAAAGAAATCTTCATCATCCTCTGATTCTTCTCTCATGTCAAACGAATCCCAAAGTTTGTCATAATGATAACGCCATGAATCACCAGGATTCTGTGGCGGCATAGTATAACCTTGACATTCAACATTTACAGCTTCAATAATCCGCTTCTCACTTGGAACGAAAACACGTCGCATCGGATTTGCATAACCAACAAATATTCCCTCAATGCTCTTCGGACCAAACTTTCCATGAGGCTCTATAACTGTACAGGGTGACCCGAACAGTTCTAGATACTTCAAATTTGGTTTGCGATTATTGATTAGCTCAAAGCATGTTTTGTTGAACTTCTTGACAGTGAGAACCCTGTTGAGTGTATAGCATGCGGCAGAAACAGCTTCAGCCCAAAAATTTATCGGTAACTTTGAATCTGCGAGCATAGTTCTAGCCGTCTCGATCAGTGTCCGGTTTTTGCGTTCTGCAACTCCATTCTGCTGCGGAGTGTACGGAGCACTAAACTCATGCAATATTCCTCTTTCATCACAAAATTCTTCCATCTTACTGTTCTTGAATTCAGTACCATTATCACTACGAATTCTTTTAATACGCCTTTGGTACAGATTCTCAATCTTTCTGAACAACGCCATCAAACTGTCAAATGTCTCATCTTTCGTTTTCAAGAAAGAAACCCACGAAAATCTGGAATAATCATCAGTAACGACCAAACAGTAGTAATCTCCTGTAATGCTTTTGACATTCACAGGACCAAACAAATCCACGTGAAGTCTTTCCAGAGGTCTCGAAACTGAATTGACTTGCTTTGTAGGGTGTGACTTTTTCTTCTGCTTGCCTTTAACACAGCTAATGCACTCCCCTTCCAGATGAAAACTTTTGACATGAACTCCAAGAACCAAATCATTGTGCACCAAGTAATTCATTTTCCTTAGGTGAATATGCCCCATCTTGCGGTGCCACAATCTCGATTCTTTCTCAGTTGCTCTAGAAACAAAACAATGTGCTTGACCTGTTGTTGTAGTTGCTACAGTCATATCCAACACATATAAATCATTCACTCTAGGTGCCCGCATGATAATCCATTCTTCAGGGATAACAAATCCTGGCTTCAAAATCAAACATTCTTTGTCTGTGAAGTGAGTAGTATACATATTGTCACAAATCTGCGAGATACTTAGCAGATTGTTCTCCAGCTCAGTAATGTAATTAACTCTTTCAAACGTTACAATTCCGTTGGATAACGTTCCTTCACCAATAATTCTACCACCTTCATGACCAGCAAATCCTACATAACCACCATTAATGTTTCTCACATCATACAGCAACGCAGTCTTCCCTGTCATATGTCGAGATGCTCCACTATCCATGATCCATCTGGATACAAGTTTTGGAAGATCCTGCACATAACAAACTTTGACTTAACTAACTTCAATAAAGATGCCGATTCATGCTTTGCGATCAAGGAAGCTCCGGCAATTCAAACTGTTTAGTCGAACATGGAGTCCACCCAGGCCTCATCAGCCTTAGGTGTAACCTTGACTCTCGCAATTTGAATTTTGAAATTTTCAGCCTTCAAAGGTGGAAAATTTGCATCATAATCAACCGAAATTGATTCTTCAGCCTTTTTCACTTCAGAAGTTGAAATTTTCATCTCTGTTTTTGGTTTCCAAACTTGTTGAGATAAAGCAACCCTTTTATAAAACTTGTCATTTTTAGTTACCACTTTCTTTACAGGTTCATTTTTTACTTTGATGTTGTTATTTTTCACACTCTTTTTCTCAACAACGATTGGTGCTTTACCCTTCACGTCAACTTTCTTCTGTTGAATCTTCACAGTTTCAGTCTTAGGCTTCACATTGGTACACTTTCGTGCAATGTGACCAACTTGATTACATCTGAAACATGTTCGAGTATCAACACCTCGACTCGTGCCTTCAGACTGATACTGTGAAGCTCTTTTCTCAAAGAACTCTTCATTCGATTTTGAAAAAATCACTTTCTCTTCATCAGCAAGTGAACTCGAACTATTCACAAACACTTTCTTTTGAGCAAACCTCTTGTTTGGAACATTTCTCCTCTGATAATTCCTACCACCCTGATAACCACCCGACCAGATATTCTGATTGTTATTATAAAAACGTGATGAATTAACAGATTTCTTGTGATATGATTTATCTTTTTCAAAACTCATTTTTCTCTTTGTTTGACTCGGATTGTTCACTTCTGACAACTCAACTTCAACCAACTTGAAAACTTTTGTCAATTTGTTCACATTTACATTCTCAATTGGAAACTCAGAATCCAAATACAACTTATCAGATCCAGCCATCTTGTACATCACAAGACCCGGTTCATCACTTAAGTTGTTTTTGGATTTTGGTTTCTGAATGTACTTGTCCAAGAAACACTCATCTTCCTCAGTAGTGTCACTATCCATTTTTAGCACATTTTCAACAACACCTTTTACAATATCATTTTGGACATTATCGTCATTGGAAGATGTAAACGTGACATCAATGTTCTCCGGAAGTTTAACTTCACTTTCTTCCTCAATTTCAACCAACCCAGATTGCTTTTTCGTGTAGTTATCAAGAACAGGTGGGGGTACTTGATGAAAACCCACCCTAGTTCCATCACAATACACATCTTCGCCTGCTTTGTCTTTCCCGATGGGTTTGGGAATAATGTGTTGCAAAACAAAGCTTGCGGAGCTATAACTATTAAGCTTCAACTGGATTCGCTCGTTTTCAATTTCAGCCTCTTGAAATTTAAGTTTCAGTTTAGCGATTTCATCCAGTTGTTGGTTGATTGATTCTTCTTTTACTCTAAGCACTACTTTTAAATGTTCATTTTCTTTAAAAGTTTTACCATTTCGATCATCACTATCTTTCAATGTGCTTTTGAGTTTTTCAAACTTTTCAGAAATCTGACGGTTTTCAAGAATTAACCTTTCATTTTCTTGTTTAATTTTGCCATGATCAATTTTATCATTTTTAATTTGTCTAGTTAATTCTCTTATCCGTTCAGTTGAAGCTTTAACTGTTTTGTCACGATCAAGAATCTGATTCTCAACACTTCTTGTCACACCCCAACCGATGGCGGAATCATCGGGGCATGGTACTAGGCGAATCAGATTGCTCAAGAGAATCCATAACAACTATATTGCGATAATATTTAATACATTCATTATCCCATACTAACAAATAATACAATCACATAAGTTATCACAGATTTCTTGTCCTCTCGAACAATACAAATCCGACAACCTAGATTTTAGTTGAGTTTCTAGACTCCCTAGGTTGATTTGATATAGTCTGCGATCTAACCTGCAACATACGTTAAAATATTTGTCAATACAAAAGTATTGGCGAGTATATAGGTTTGATAAGTATAGCATAATAGATTAAAAGTGCTGCGAATTTCCACATGCATAAACGTAATACACGACATATATACTCACAAAACTGATACTACCAACTAAGTCCTCGATGCTCGAATGTACGATGGCATAACTAGACCCTGTCGGGCGCAATAGTACTATACTAGTCGCGGTGGGACGTCGCGAGTATAAGCCCTAGCACATATGCAACTAGCATCACGTATATCTATGCATAACAGTTATTCGCAAGTGATAATTCGATTGATTGAATAGTTCGTTTGATGAGTTCGATTAAAAAGGGGTCAAGTATACCCACAGTGCGTATTTAGCGGGAATACAACTTGTTTGAGTCGGTTGTGAGTACGTCTGTGTTGATCCTTGAAGAACAGAGTAAACGATGTACGGCTAAGCAAGATTGCCTTGAAAAGTCACTCACCTGGATCGAATGGTGCTCATCCGTGCGGATTAACATGTTATCCGTCCGGATGACATGTTATCCGTCCGGATAACATGTTATCCGTCCGGATAACAGGTGATCCGTGCGGATGATGTATGATCCGTGCGGATAAGGTGTGATCCGTGCGGATAAGGTGTGATCCGTGCGGATGATGTATGATCCGTGCGGATAAGGTGTGATCCGTGCAGATAAGGTGTGATCCGTGCGGATAAGGTGTGATCCGTGCGGATGATGTATGATCCGTGCGGATGATGTACGATCCGTGCGGATAAGGTGTGATCCGTGCGGATAAGGTGTGATCCGTGCGGATGATGTATGATCCGTGCGGATAAGGTGTGATCCGTGCGGATAAGGTGTGATCTCGCCCGAATTGTTGTCCGTTCGAATAAGCGTCATCCGTCCGGATGACATGTATTCCGCCCGGATGACATGTATCCGTCCGGATGACATGTTATCCGTGCGGATTACATGTTATCCGTGCGGACAACACGTCTGTTTCGCGTTCTGAATTCTGTTTCTGAGTGTTTAACGGAAGGTATACGTGTAGAGTTACCGGGACAGTGTAATCTCGCACTAACACTTGAAGTTCCGTCAATTCCGACCCGCTCTAACGGCCGGGAATCACCCCGTTCCATCAGATCTGGCCGTTCGTGATGGTTCTTCATGGTTAACTCGAAATCGCATAGTTCCTTGGGTAAATACATAGATTTGGACGAGATTTGTTACCAAAACGTGTGGAAATCACCCAGATCTGAGTCGTTTATGGTGGGATGAGGTCACAACTGGAAGTTCATAAGAACCCTTGGTGACATCACCTCAAAAATGCCTCAAATCCGCAGATTTCACGGTTAGAATTTGAGTTTCGTAAGATAGAATGATGTAGAATCGAGTGTAGATTGTAGAAGTACAAGTTTTAGGTTGAAATCTTACCGGAATCGCGAGGAAATCGAGAGAAAGGGTCCTGGAGCGTGTTTGGTCGAGCAGGAGCTGTCACATCACTTGAACAGTGGTGTGGCAGGCTATTTATACGTGAAAAGAGGAGAAGAAGGAAGTTCTGGCCCGGATTGCCCATCCGTGAGGATGGCCCATCCGTCCGGATTGCTATCCGTCCGGATGGCTATCCTGACGCGTAGGACTTCTCCGTTTTGATCGTTTTGATAGTTTTCGAAGTGCGTACTTTCCATAATTAATTTATATTATCATTATATTATTATTATTATATATATATATATATATCACGAGGAGTCGTATTTACGTATCCATAATCCAAAGTTTCGATAATTAACAATCGGTTTCCGATTCGAGTATGCGATTATTAGTGACGTTTCACGGCCATCAATGAGGGTAGTATAGGTCCTTTCTTGATGTCATTGTGAACATTATTTCGTGTAGTGCCACAAAGACTGACGGGGTACCGTTTACTCGTATTGTCATCATCGTCATGACGAATGGAGCTACAACACTCACCCGAGGGTCCTTGTTAGCGTTAATTGTTTACGTTCGACACATCACGGCCACTGAGGAGGGTAGAATAGGTCCTCACTCACTGCCTCCGTGAGTGTTGTCACACCCCGACCACGTGAGACAACGAAACGTGGCGGAAACGTCGGGGAGTGTTGTAACAGAATTATTGTTTCATAACCATGGTATAAATAAATTCTGTTTTATTGAATAAATGAACTCATTATTTTAATACAATCAAATAAGTACAACTATGATCTTCCAAGTTTTAAAGTTGCTAAGGCACGAGTCCATCCTAAATGTAGCATGTATCAACAATCATTGCAAAGCAGTACCTGAAACATGTGTAAAAATAGGTACGTCAGCATAAAAATGCCTGTGAGATACATAGGTTTTGTGAAAATAAGATTCATGACTTATGTTTAAGAAAATGTTTAGTCATGAACCTTGTAGTTTGCTTTGTTTTGTAAATCATTTGAAAAGCAATAATATCAGATGATACGTATAAGTAAAATAATAGTGTATGGTTAAGTGAATAACGAAATAGAATGTGTTTGTATAAGAGAAGTTGTTTTGTAAAACAATGTCTTGTGAAAAGTATGTTATTTGTATAAAATGTTATATGTCTCAAATTGAAATGATTCAAATAACGCTACAATATGTAATACCATACAAACACTTATATATAGGAAGTACCAGCGGCGTATCCACCATGCTTGTATCATATTACACACGCCTCGTTACTTAATCACTTACTCAAACCAAACCAACAATGTAAGATGTCTATGTTTAAACCAATTGCCAAATGTATTGAATAATATGTCAAAATGTTTATGTGTCCAATGTAATGTGTAACCAATGTGATTTGTATAAATAAATGTAAGATTAAACAAATAACCTTATAGTAGCATATTAAAAGTATACTTTGGATTTGTAAGTAACATGTTAAACTATGTTTTGGTTTCATAAATAACATATCAAAATATGCTTTAGATGTGATAAATAACATATATGTTGGTTTTGTACAATATCACACATGGGAGTATATCAAACTATACTTTAATAGTGTGATTTGAGAATTCATTCAGACCTGGTGCATCAAAATACACCTTTGAGACTATAGAAATACCACAAAGGCAATCCCTATTTGGATGGAGCAACAAATTGGTTTCAGACATTCCATGACAACAGGAATGGGGTGTCAAATCCTATAGCGCCATATCATACTACCAATCGGTCTGGTGAACATAAAATAAGTACAATTCAACATTTTTATTTTATGTTCTTTGAGAAATCAGTGTTTAAACCATAGATAGTCATTTAGTTTGTCAAATGATAAGTAATAACATGTATAATCGATTATACTTTGAAATCATGAAAATAACACATAGGTACACATGCTTCACCCCAAAACAGTTTGGAAAACAGTAAAATAGGGGAACTATGTACTCACATGAGATTGCTCAGAAGTCCTAAGATAGCCACCAAGCAATGCGCAACAAACGGTTGTGATACCTAAGAGTAGTTTGGTTACAAAATACGCAAGAATACGTATTCTGACCGAAACTACGGCTCGTCACTGAGCCTAGATAACGTGGTAATCAGTAGGTATAGTCACTAGGGACTATAACCATCGTGATCACGCTCACGTTATGAAGTTCAAACGAACTTCGCATCGACCATAAACTGGTCAATGTAGAAAGTCAAACAAAGTTTGACGTTCGGACTCGAAAAGACTCGAAAAGCAATAAAAGAACGAAGGAACACTTACGAAGGGTCCCCGAATGCTAATCTAGATCAAAATAGCTCAGGTATGAAACAAAGGTTTCAACTTAGAGCACAAATGATCAGATTCTTGTGAGGAATGAAGTGAAAATGTGTGGGTATTTATAGTTTTCGGTCCACCGTTAGGATCGTTTCTTGGAGAAGAGGGAATGATCTAGCCCGTACACTTGTCAAGATGTTATGGTAACTGAAAATGGCCACCATAGGAGTTTAACAAGTGGCACTTGACCTTTGGGAGGGGTTAAAGGCTGTTAACAGCAGCCAAAAAACGATTTGCTGCATCTGGGCATTTGTTGCGCACCGTAACTAATAACCCTTACGGTCCGCAACAAATGAAGTTTGGCAGAATGTCAGTTTTGGTCCCTGCAGCCCCCTAACTTGGTTTTTGATGCATTTTTGACACGTTTAAGCCCCGTTAACCCTATTTCAAAGCTCTAAAATGGAGTTAAAGTATAGGGAACTTAAAACATGCTCAAAAATATCTCGGATGTCGGTTCGTTTAGCCGTACGGTTGCGATGTTCGGTTAATTACGACGGAATGCGCATAAGCGCGAAAAACGATCCAAATGACGCGACGAATGGATTTTTCTCATGCCAAACACTAAAATAAAATATTATAGTGCTTACATAAATTTTTGGATGTCCGGATGTATTCAGAACGTAAGTTATGTGCGAAAATGCAAACTTGTGCACTTTTTGACACTTTTAGTCCCTGAATGACCCAAAAGTTTATTTTAGCACACCGAAACCCTCAAAGCCTATTTCTAAGCTATGTAAAGGATATTTAAGGTGTGTTTAACTTATGGCCATGTTCCGGAATGTCTGTTACAGTTCAAATTGGCATACTTTCGCAGTTTGTCAAATTTAGTCCCTGTAAGCGAATAAACTTTGATTTTACCACACCAAACCTTCCAAAACTTATATCTAAGTTATGTAAAGGTTATTTAAGGTATGTTAAGCCTATTTCACTATTCCGGAGTGTTCGTTGGGTTAAACTGGTTATATTTACGCATCAGAGCGCTTATAACCCTCCAGAAAGCGATGTAAAGCTTAAAATCGAACAAGAGTTGATATGTGCAAACGATACACATATTTTTACAAATCCCAAGTATGAAATACAATATTTCATTGGTTTGGCATTTGTTTGATGGTTGAAGTGACACAGGTGTCACAGTCTCCCCTACTTTAGGAAATTTCGTCCCGAAATTTAATTCTAGAGGAAACCTGTGAAGACAGCTGTGACGGTTTCGCCTTCTAATAGATCCATTAAACCCTTAAGTAAAACTCTGGGCCATGTAAGGACTCTTAGCGAATTTGTTAACCCTCAAAGTGAATTCCTTGTAATAGTAAAACATGGAATTTTGAACTACGGACAGAAGAACGTTTCTTATGAAGACTCATCATAGGAAACTTGTGTGTGCTTGAAATCAGAATTGGGGAGTGTAAGATAAAATGACATCGGTCAAGGTCCAAGACTTCAACCGTATCATTATTCTCGTCACTATAGGTCTTAACACATGACAAAACTTCCTGTGGTTTCTGTGCACTAAATTCCATAATTATGTAGGCCTCCATAATTATGTAATTCCTTGCGCAGTCTGCACAGTTCATTTCATAATGCGTAGGAAAAATCACTTGAATAAACATGAAGCGACTTGACTAGACCACCAAAGGGTCCTTTTAATTAGATCAACGAACGAGCCTTTTAACTAGATCAACACATGATCTTCTTAACTAGGCCGTCGTACGATCTCCTTGAATAGACCACTTAAGGGATCCTTTCAATTATATCATCACATGATATTTCTAACCAGATTTTCAAATCAATATGTTTAACTAGACCACCCAAGGGGTCCAATTATAGAATAATACTTTATAACCCAAGGGACTTAGCTACAACGTAGAAGTCCATTAAGGATTTAAGATAGTAACTTTGGATATCCTATTATGAATCCCTCGTATGAGATATGAAAGATTCGATGAGGATTTGAATAGATCACAAAACATACATGAAAACATATAAGCACATAAACACATAATTAGTTAGCTTGATTCTTTAATTTGTTATCTTAAGGTATGGATATTTAAAGTACACTAGGAATCCAATCCATGGATTTCATTTGGCACTTTAATGATTTTCAAGGATCCATCTATAAAGATAGAAGGATTTCCAATAAGAGTTTGGCTTTGTTTCTTAAAAGAAACGAGTGTTTAAGGTTCTTGGGGAGATCACAAGTGATCATAAAATGATAAAATCACACGAGTAGTTTGTCTTTGGGTTGACATCATAAGATTGTATCCAACGTTCACACAATCGTATCAGTTTTGCAAAAATAAAAACGACGAATTTTTATTTATATTACAACTGACTTGTCTTTAAACATCATAAGATAACAACCAAGGAAATAACAAAACACTAGTTGTTCACTGCCGCATCATTGTTCATGTTTGCCTCATTGATGTTAAACACTCGTCCACGTGCTGGAGGTATGTTAACAAGTCTTGGGCAATTGTTCCTGTAGTGGGTAAGGTCACCACAGTTATAACATGACCCTGGAGGGAACCGTGCTTGAACAGCAGCAGGGTTTGCAGCAGCTTGATTTGCATAACGACAAACATTGATCAAATGTCCCAACCGCCCACAGTGGGTACATTTGTGACACTGCTCTTGCTCTAGATGATGACGGTTGCACTTGTTGCACAAAGGTGCAGTACCAACATAGTTTTGCCTTTTGCGAGGTTGTGCTGGTTGGTTTGGTGCAACCTGTTTGTCTTGAGCAGTTACAGCGCAGTTCTGAGAGGCTTTGCGCTTCTTCTTCTTGGATACCTCAGCATGTTCTTCCTTTGGTTCCACTTGAGCAGTCTTGTCAGATGGTCTTGGGTCGCCTTTTCGAAACAGCTTTTTCTTTCTGATGTGGGATTCAGTTAGAGTAGCAGACAATTCAATGGCTTGTCTGACAGTAGTAGGGTTGCTGCCAGTAACAATATCCTGAACTAGGTCAGGAAGACCATCAGTATATTTCTCGATCGCCTTATCCACAGGAGTAACCATAGCAGGACACAACAGGCTCAATTCTTCAAAACGGTCAGTATAGGCTCGATGTTCACCACTGTCTTGCTTCAAATCATCAAACTCCCTCTCCAAAGCTCGCAGTTCATGACGAGGGCAAAACTCCTTCATCATAAGAGCCCTAAGCTCAGCCCAAGTCTGTGCTAATGCAACCTCAGCACCGCGGTCTCTCATCACCCCGTTCCACCATGTGAGAGCCCTCTTTTGAAACACACTTGAAGAAAACTCGACCTTGCGATTTTCAGGACACTGAACGTGACGGAAGGTATTCTCAATGCTCTCGAACCACTGAAGAAGCCCAGTTGCTCCCTCAGAACCACTAAACTTGAGCGGTTTAGCCGAGTTGAAACTCTTGAAATTGCATGGAGCATTGTTGTTGTTGATGGCTTGCATCATTTGAGCATAAAGATTTGTGAAGGCAGCAGCCATTTGCTGCGCGATGATTTCCGCCAGTTCGGCATTCGCCATCTGATTGTCACGTCGAGGAGGCATTCTAAAAGAGGAACATGAAAGGAAACGAGTGAGAGAATTAGACGAAAAGAATGAGATGAAACAAATCCGATGAAAGCAAGGATAGTGGTCATTTGTTTGTTACTACAAAGCAACAAACTACACACAGTGACTAATCAAAGTAAATGGGTCAAAAATAATGTATCACGAAGACATGCTTGCCTATAAGTGAACACTCATCCCAAGAATTCCCAGGTAAGCACAACTGGTCTCGCGTCTGATGAGATATATACGAAGTGCTTGCCTAGACAGAAAACCCAGAATACAGGCATTCACCCTTCCAGTTTGCACGTGTTCACATTATTTAAAACCCAAAACCTTGACGAGATTTTGAAAACTCAAAGGGGTTCAAAACCATATAACAGAGGGTTCAAAACCTTACAATAGAGGGTTCAAAACCTAGTAATCAATCATCCTAGAACAGATGATTAGTTTTCAAAGCGGTTTTGAAATTTATGTTCTTGTTGTGATTGTCGCATAAGGATAGGTGACGGTATTGTTTTATGACTAAACGCAAGTAAACTCGCGTTAGGGTCCTAAGAAGGTTATAGACTAGGTCAAAGCATTACTAATAACCTAATTCCCTATAACCATTGGCTCTGATACCAACTTTTCTGTCACACCCCGACCACGTGAGACAACGAAACGTGGCGGAAACGTCGGGGAGTGTTGTAACAGAATTATTGTTTCATAACCATGGTATAAATAAATTATGTTTTATTGAATAAATGAACTCATTGTTTTAATACAATCAAATAAGTACAACTATGATCTTCCAAGTTTTAAAGTTGCTAAGGCACGAGTCCATCCTAAATGTAGCATGTATCAACAATCATTGCAAAGCAGTACCTGAAACATGTGTAAAAATAGGTACGTCAGCATAAAAATGCCTGTGAGATACATAGGTTTTGTGAAAATAAGATTCATGACTTATGTTTAAGAAAATGTTTAGTCATGAACCTTGTAGTTTGCTTTGTTTTGTAAATCATTTGAAAAGCAATAATATCAGATGATACGTATAAGTAAAATAATAGTGTATGGTTAAGTGAATAACGAAATAGAATGTGTTTGTATAAGAGAAGTTGTTTTGTAAAACAATGTCTTGTGAAAAGTATGTTATTTGTATAAAATGTTATATGTCTCAAATTGAAATGATTCAAATAACGCTACAATATGTAATACCATACAAACACTTATATATAGGAAGTACCAGCGGCGTATCCACCATGCTTGTATCATATTACACACGCCTCGTTACTTAATCACTTACTCAAACCAAACCAACAATGTAAGATGTCTATGTTTAAACCAATTGCCAAATGTATTGAATAATATGTCAAAATGTTTATGTGTCCAATGTAATGTGTAACCAATGTGATTTGTATAAATAAATGTAAGATTAAACAAATAACCTTATAGTAGCATATTAAAAGTATACTTTGGATTTGTAAGTAACATATTAAACTATGTTTTGGTTTCATAAATAACATATCAAAATATGCTTTAGATGTGATAAATAACATATATGTTGGTTTTGTACAATATCACACATGGGAGTATATCAAACTATACTTTAATAGTGTGATTTGAGAATTCATTCAGACCTGGTGCATCAAAATACACCTTTGAGACTATAGAAATACCACAAAGGCAATCCCTATTTGGATGGAGCAACAAATTGGTTTCAGACATTCCATGACAACAGGAATGGGGTGTCAAATCCTATAGCGCCATATCATACTACCAATCGGTCTGGTGAACATAAAATAAGTACAATTCAACATTTTTATTTTATGTTCTTTGAGAAATCAGTGTTTAAACCATAGATAGTCATTTAGTTTGTCAAATGATAAGTAATAACATGTATAATCGATTATACTTTGAAATCATGAAAATAACACATAGGTACACATGCTTCACCCCAAAACAGTTTGGAAAACAGTAAAATAGGGGAACTATGTACTCACATGAGATTGCTCAGAAGTCCTAAGATAGCCACCAAGCAATGCTAGAGATCACAGAATATCAAACGGCACCTAATATAGGTAACTACATTAATAAACCGGACCTAAATCGGAAGATCGGATAGAATGAGGGCTCGTAAACCAAATGAGTATGGGAACTCATGTAGTATGGTTTATTAAAGCCTACATACTAAATGAAACCTAACCTAAGTGCTTGTGACCCATTACGACCCGTTTAGGTAGCTTATGCTACTTTAACGCGTCGTTCACGTGAAACGCGTTCGGACCGCCTAACTAGTCCTATGACAAGTAATATATGCCTTAACATGTCTAAAATGGTTGTCAAATCAGTTTAGATGTCAAAAGTTATGTTACATATGTTTAAAATGAATCTTGGCATCAAAGGGGTATTTTGGTAATTTACCTAAGGCATATAAACTACTTATCATACAACTAACTAAACGTCGTGACCATAGGGTATAACCTCGGAAGGTTATTCCCTATACTATGGTCACCTAAAGTGCTTGGTCGGATCCTAATGATCGACCAAACGGGTCGGGTTCGAAAGTATAAGCGATTGTTTAGATCGCTTACCTTACGACCCTATATAAGCACTAAACTAAAAGTGACGAGCTAAGCATGTTAAAACATGCTTAACTAAGTTTACAAAACAGGTTTGGTATCACAACAAACGGTTGTGATACCTAAGAGTAGTTTGGTTACAAAATACGCAAGAATACGTATTCTGACCGAAACTACGGCTCGTCACTGAGCCTAGATAACGTGGTAATCAGTAGGTATAGTCACTAGGGACTATAACCATCGTGATCACGCTCACGTTATGAAGTTCAAACGAACTTCGCATCGACCATAAACTGGTCAATGCAGAAAGTCAAAAAAGTTTGACTTTTGGACTCGAAAAGACTCGAAAAGCAATAAAAGAACGAAGGAACACTTACGAAGGGTCCCCGAATGCTAATCTAGATCAAAATAGCTCTGGTATGAAACAAAGGTTTCAACTTAGAGCACAAATGATCAGATTCTTGTGAGGAATGAAGTGAAAATGTGTGGGTATTTATAGTTTTCGGTCCACCGTTAGGATCGTTTCTTGGAGAAGAGGGAATGATCTAGCCCGTACACTTGGCAAGATGTTATGGTAACTGAAAATGGCCACCATAGGAGTTTAACAAGTGGCACTTGACCTTTGGGAGGGGTTAAAGGCTGTTAACAGCAGCCAAAAAATGATTTGCTGCATCTGGGCATTTGTTGCGCACCGTAACAAATAACCCTTACGGTCCGCAACAAATGAAGTTTGGCAGAATGTCAGTTTTGGTCCCTGCAGCCCCCCAACTTGGTTTTTGATGCATTTTTGACACGTTTAAGCCCCGTTAACCCTATTTCAAAGCTCTAAAATGGAGTTAAAGTATAGGGAACTTAAAACATGCTCAAAAATATCTCGGATGTCGGTTCGTTTAGCCGTACGGTTGCGATGTTCGGTTAATTACGACGGAATGCGCATAAGCGCGAAAAACGATCCAAATGACGCGACGAATGGATTTTTCTCATGCCAAACACTAAAATAAAATATTATAGTGCTTACATAAATTTTTGGATGTCCGGATGTATTCAGAACGTAAGTTATGCGCGAAAATGCAAACTTGTGCACTTTTTGACACTTTTAGTCCCTGAATGACCCAAAAGTTTATTTTAGCACACCGAACCCCTCAAAGCCTATTTCTAAGCTATGTAAAGGATATTTAAGGTGTGTTTAACTTATGGCCATCTTCCGGAATGTCTGTTACAGTTCAAATTGGCATACTTTCGCAGTTTGTCAAATTTAGTCCCTGTAAGCGAATAAACTTTGATTTCACCACACCAAACCTTCCAAAACTTATATCTAAGTTATGTAAAGGTTATTTAAGGTATGTTAAGCCTATTTCACTATTCCGGAGTGTTCGTTGGGTTAAACTGGTTATATTTACGCATCAGAGCGCTTATAACCCTCCAGAAAGCGATGTAAAGCTTAAAATCGAACAAGAGTTGATATGTGCAAACGATACACATATTTTTACAAATCCCAAGTATGAAATACAATATTTCATTGGTTTGGCATTTGTTTGATGGTTGAAGTGACACAGGTGTCACAAGTGTTAGTGTGATATTAGTGTAGCATTGTGACATTGTATTTCGAAAATATGCGATTATCCTTCGAATAGCGATATATACGATATGGTTACATTATGATCCAAATCTCTGGTGCTAGGCGTAACGAATATTATGAGTAGTAACAACGCACAAAAGTGCGGGTTGTTACACTTCTGACCTTTGCTGTCAGATCATCAACTTTCTTCCCATTGAGATACGTGACTGTGCTACAAAATTTGCACTCTTTGTTGCAATTTTTGCAATCATCATTTCCATCAATTTTCTTACCTGACACATTTGTTGACACATCTGAACTGACCTGGCTTTTTGACTCAGACATGGAGTTAGAGTCTACCTCAAGTGCTTTAGCAGCCAGCACTTTATTAGCCATTTTTCCAAAGTTCTCAGCAATCAACTCCTGCGTTGTGTCAATAATGCCAGTATCAATCTTCTTTGCTTTCTCAATCTCTTCTTTCTCTTTCTCTTCTTCTTTCATTTTCTCGGTTGGAGTTCCCCACCATTTATATTGCCAGTATTCATCCTCTTCTTTGTACTGTTGGATTATGGCCTCAATATCAAAAGTTTTGTCATCGATCGCAATATTTCCATATTCATCAAGATAACACTCCCTGTCTGGATCCCATCTATTTGCTCTCCTTGCTTCCAGAAAGATACGAGATATTCTAATTATTTTGTTTTCAGCAATCATTTTTCTGTATTGATATTTTTGCTCTTCAGTTCTATCGTCTTTCCACGGAATAGGATCGTCGTTTTTCGCCATGAATGCGTAACCAACCGCATCTTCTTCCGGTAGAACCTCTTGACTCCAATCATAAACCTCATCATCATAAATCACCGCAAGAGCTCTAGATTTCTCTTTGTTGTCTTCAACCTGCTTCAATCTAGGCGGCTCGGATTTATTCTTATGATAAATTGCCTTCTTGTAGTAATCATCTCTGAAAGGATTCTCCGACTCATCAGCATAAGCGTTTCTGCATTCTCGTTTAAAGTGACCTTTCTGCTTACATTTGAAGCACGTCACTTTGGACTTATCGAACCCTAGCTTGGTAGATGCACCACCAATTGTCTTCCTGCCGGTAATTTCCATGAAACGTTGTGCTCGACGAACAGCACTGGCCATAGCCCATCGAATATCGATCAGCTCCATTTCCTCGGGATCAATCTGATCATAATCTTCTTTCGTCAGATTGGTGTTGCCTATCTTTCCAGCTACTAACCCTTCATACGATTCCAACACCGATGCTAGGAAGATCATCTGCTGTTTGGCCGACTCCTCATCAAAATTCTGAGCATTCTTCAAGTCTATTGCAATGTTGCATTGAAAACGATTCTTTGCATCAAAATGACTTGTAGATGATGAAGATCCACTGTGATAACCACTGTGACTTCCACTGCTTTGACCACTTTGACTTTCTTTGCTTGCTGTGGACACATTCTCAACAGAAAACGCAGTCTTTGGAGAAGTTGCTTTTGGCATCATGCTCTTTGGATAATACAAATCCAAATTCTGTTGATAAGATGAGTGATTAACTTTGTATGTCTTCTTCAGTTCCAACTCGTGACTCTCGAGTTTCTCAATCAGCACATCTAATGTCAACTTTTCTGGTTCTTTGATGGTATTCTTCAGCATCAGCGCATAATATCTCCAGTGCATCTCGTCAGGCAATGAATCGAACAATTTGTCGATAAGATCTTCTTCAGGAATTCTGATATCATGTCTTACTAATTCCAGCTTCAGATGACCAAACCTTTCTATCATTTTACAAACTGACTCATTCTTTAAACATCCAAAAAGATCAAACTCTTTTCTAAGAAGTTTCTTTTTGTTTTTCACGATTTCAGTAATTCCTAAACATTTCTTTTCTAACTTTGCCCAAAGATCTTTTGCATTTGAATAATCGATCAATCAAATTATGTCTTCTCGGACGGATTGAAGTAACAATGCCACACATTTTTGTTCAGCTACAAACGAATCAATCTCCTCAGCTGCTCTTAACGTTTCACCATTTTTGTTTCCATTTGCATAACCGTTTTTTAGACTTTTCCAGCTGGGAAATGCGAATGCCATCAACCAGTCTTCAAACTTTCTTGACCAACGACTGTATTCCTCGATAGCCATTAACTTTGGAGGTTTATTGAATGTTCCGAATGCACTTTCCGATTCCCAAGCTTCCTTTTTCTTCTCTTTTGGCACATTCTCATTGTTGTTGCTAGACGAAGAATCATCGTTTCTGGAATCTCCAGCGAATGCGTACATGTCGCTAAACGGGTTCAAAAATATGTCATCCATCTTGAATGTACCTAAAAAAAACAATCAAACACTTAGAAAAATTTTGATTTTGAAAAATATCAATTTCAAGCGAAAGCTTGTTCAAGCGAAACAGCTTGTATTTTACTGTTCAAGCGAAATGGACAATCTGAAGCGAAACCTTCTATTTCGCTTGGACTTTCAAGCGAAATGGTTGAAATAAGTACAACAGTTCAAGCGAAAGCCCAGTAAACTAGTTCGCTTGAACTAGTCAAGTGAAAGGGTATAATTTTTCAAGCGAAAACCTTTGTTTTTAAGCGAAATGGGTCCTTTACGAAGAACACTTTCAAGCGAAAGGCTGTTTTAGTCCATTTTTATCAGTTTTAGTCCGAAATTTAATCTGATTCTTTCAAGGATTGTTCTACACACAATTCCGATCACAATGATATGTATAATGTTCAATTTTGTCCACTAAAATGCCGTAGATCTGAGTTCAAAGTTTCTGTACGTGAAACTGATCGAATTTTGTAAAAATTTATTGAGTTTTACTTTGAATTATGATCTAATACTTTCTAGGGTTTATTAATTGAATGATCCATACGTAATACTCAAAAATCAAACAATTTCAACCGTAGGAACCCGTTCAGATCAGAAAAGAATGAAAAGAAATGAGAAGAAAGTAGAGAATCCGGTAATATCAAGCTGCTATGGTATGAACTCCTCGTCCTGAGCTCTGATACCACTTGTTGGACCGTTTTACGACCTCTAAACGTCAGTTAAGGATGTTCATCTTCAAATACGAAGGCGGAATCAACGTAAAAGAAGGCACAACAGCTAGTTTCCTTTTAATCTATCTTTTCTGATTGATTTTCGTGGTTTTACAATGTATTCTAAAGAAAATCCGGCAGCATCTTCCCTTACACACACATACCAGTTCGCTTCAAATGAACAACACACACCACTATATATAGACCTAGGGGATTTCGCTTGAGACTGGCAAACCATAGGGTTTCGCTTGAGACTGGTTTCAAGCGAAACTGTAAGTTGATGATGATGAGGTTTCGCTTGAATTAGCCATGACAACCTTTCAAGCGAAAACCCTTCCTTAAACTCAACCTAAACCTAATTTAGACCCTGTTGTGTGTTCATTCAAACCTATCTAAACAAAAGACTTGAATAAGACAAAGTTAACAGACACTAAGTGCCCAACAAAATCTGGTATTTTTATTATTCCAAAAGGTTTAAAATAATTTATTTATCATTTAAAATCATTAGCAAAAGGTTTGGAGTCGATTAGATATGTAAAACTCATTTTAAAGCCCGTAAGGGCAAAACCGACAATTACCGGATTAAGCCTATGACTATAAGTTATGCTCAGCCTAAAATTAATTAAAAATCTTCAAAAATCCCAAAATAATATATTACATCAGTGGGTAAAGAGTTTGATATCAAAAAGTATGTTTAAATAGGCTATACGCTAATTATGTCGTTTAATCGCTAATAAACTTTCTAATTATGCTAATGAGCATAACTCTCAATCTACACCTCCAACTGATGTCAAATTTTGGGTGCAAGTTTATAAATCAGTAACTAAGGTTTCTACTCTTTTACATTTTCATAAATCACGTTTTAAGGTGAAAAGGGCATAATGGTCACCATATGAGCACTTAACGGATTCATGCATATTAATTGGTTAACTAATGAACCAAGGTGTATAATCATAGAGGGTTATACTAGCATGTAACCTGGTCCAAATAAAGCTCTAAGGTATTTATAAAACATACCAAAACGGGTCAGAACTGAAGTCAAAGCAAAAGTCAAAGCTTTGCGACTTTTGGTTCCGAACCGGGTCTAAACATAAAATTGTCGGGTTGAACATGTTTAGACATGTTCTTAAACTAATTATCAAATTATATTAATGATCATACAGGTTGTATGTGATCTACATTGCTAATTATGCATAAATTAGAAAATAAGCATTCTGTTGACTTTTTAATAACAAGTTTGACCCGACATTTGACCTAGTTAGAGTGGGAATTAGAGGGTGCCCTTTTAAGGGTTTATTGCCCACATAATTACCAACTTATAACTACTTTCAATTCGACTAATCACTGGACCGTTAGTGATTAATCGTGAAGTCAACCGTTAATTACGACGGTTTGACTTTTAAGCTAAAACTAAGCAAAAACTCAACTAAGAAAGGTTAAGTATACTTACTGAAGTCCTATGCACGATTAGGAAGGACTTGGGTCTGCTCTTAAGCTCCAGAAAGCTCCAGAATTGCAGAAGTGAGGTGTGATCTAAATGGTTGCAACAAGGGCCTTTATATAGTGCTTCAATCACCTTAGATCATTGACAAATCATGCTATCAATGGCCATGGATCATCAACAGATGTCCCTAAGTGCCTAGGAGTCATTTAGGGGTCGCCCATGGGTGAAAATATCTGATTAAAGTCGGTTCCAAGGCTGAACAGGAAACAGAAACGAGTTTCTGCATCTGGGGGTCTGACGCGGCCTGCGTAAGGTTTGCCAATACCTTACGCGCCCCGCCTAAAGCCTGTTTTCAGGTTTAAACTACTTTTCAGTTTGCACCCTTGGCTCTTGGTTCTTCGAAAGGTCATCCACACTTTGTTTCTTGCATTTTGAGCCCCTCAACTTGACTTATAAGGGCTTCAAGACTTGTTTAATTATTGGCAAGTCGTCGGTTAACTTTGTGCTTACCCGAAAAGTCACAATTTCCAACGTTTACGCTTTAACCCCTCGAATACGAATATTGTCATAACTTCCTTATTCTTTATCGAAACTTTGTGAAATTTTAATCACTTATTCTAGTGAATATAATTAATCATTACAAAGCCTCGGGTTCGCTAAAAGGTCACTCAGAGGTATACTTTAAATATGTTGACACATTTAACCCCCGTAGTTTGTAATCTCTCACTTTCTTTCACAATTAGCTTTGTATGACCCATAATTTATTCGTTTAAGGGTATAAACATCATGTAGGGTTATTGTAAAGGATATTTATCCATTTTTGATGTTTTAAACCCTTATTTTCACATAGTTTCTTTGTTTGTCAACTTTAGTCCCTCTAAAGTATTCTTTCACACGTTTAAAGCTTATGACACGTGTCAATACATTATTGGACGTAAATTTTCGAGGTGTTACATCCTTACCCCCTTAAAAGAAATCTCGACCTCGAGATTTGCTAAAATGTTTGAAGTACTTTTTTGTCGCATAATGGACTTAACTTCTATAACCTATCTGGAGTCCTTCCAAGCTCCCAAAGTGACTCCTATAATAGGTATATGTATCCTTTTGGAGCTTCTTAATCTGTCGATCCTCAATCGATACAGGATGCTCATCACATCATAAATCTACATATCATTATTTGATAGCGCTTCTTGACTTATTGGCGAAACACATCCTTCAGTCACTAGTGTGCAATGTATTGCGAGCTCCGCTAAGCTCCTTAAGTAGGTTTTAGCTTATAAGCTACTTGATCTTGATACATTTGATTTCCTTCGAATGATTCCATATATTCAGAGCTTAACTAGCCTGATAACTTAACAAATTTGACACACCCTTCCTGGGTGATATCTTTTGTTGAACCTTATTCCTCAACAAGAATTTAGAAGGGTTGTTACTTTCATTAATTCTTGATTTTATGCCGAATACTGGCAACTTACAGATGATTAGGGATTTGTATGATCTTATTCGTTGTTTTCAATGCAGCTTTCAGATCCTGATAAGTGGACTTCCCAAAGTCTCGTCCATCCAACGGATGTTTTGATATTTCATTTATACAAGGTTTCCAAAGGAGCCACCTTGATACTTATAAAGCAACTATTATGGAAAAGCTTATCTTAAGGTGAGATGGTTATTCCAACCATCTCCCAAAACTAATCTTAAGGAGTAGCTAATCCTTACAGTTAGTCGAACAAATCGATGATCCTGGGCAGCTGAAGGCGATTCTCAATCGTTGCCTAATTAGGGTTGCGGTAATTAATACATAAGCAATATGAACCGTCTTTCTTATTCAATAAAACCCTCAGAATATTGAGTCAGGCTATATGAGCCTATGTCTTAAAACCTACTTAATCAGGGTTTCGATTATTCCATAATCAGCATGGAGTTTTTCACAATACTCCAGCCCACAGCGGGATGTTAATCTTAACTCTACCTGCCTCTCAGGAGGTAAGCAGGGAAAACTTATGAGAAGATACTTAGGCATAAGGAGATTACAGAGATTTTCTAAATCTCAGACTCCAATTCATCCATCAATGCTTGTGTCAAATAAGTGACACCTGTATGTTACAATTCCATGAATTTCCTTAACCGGAAACATTTACTTGGACAATTCCATCCTGGATATCTTCTTTGAATACCATTAGTTGACTTTAGTACCATATGACCATCGGGATATCTTTGTGGTTCCATGCATTAAACCTCCATACTGATCAGGCATGGAAGCAATCTATGGGACTTATTAAGATACATCAATCCTCACGTGGCGCTTTTGTCATACCATTTGGTATTCGCAATCGATAGAGATCAAGGAGATATCAATTATATATACTGACGCACTTCCTCTATAGAGAGGATACTTCTAAAATTTTATGATTGAAGGTTTCTGATAAGAACAAAAGAAATGGTTCTTATGTTAAGGTTCTACCTTACACTTAACATCTGGGGTTCTTACAGGGAAAAATTTTCTAAAAGTTTGCTAAGTTTATGGTCTTATGAGAGACTTAACAGCACCAGAAACCACATGTAATTTCTAGCAATAAAATCACAATTAAGGATTTATCTGGTGACATTCCTAATGTGAGCTGCCTCTAATCATTCAACAGGAGGGTTAAACGCCTCCATTCTTAATCCTTCTAAACTTAGCTGTAAAATCTTAGATAACTTTAGGGCAGTCTCAGCTTTGACTGATTATTTCTTAATCTATAGAACGTGAGTAGCTGAGATTGATCCATAATGGATTTATAACAAGCAGGCCTTGAAACCTTAATGCGCCCTCTTATTTCCGAGGCTAACCCTCAACAATTATTGCATTCAGTTTAGGTCTTGGGTAAATGGGATAGAGCGCTGTCTCAGCCAAAAATTTTCATTATACTGTCAAAAGTCTAGAACTTTTATGGTGAGAGTCAGAAAATTCTTATTCCGTCTTTTCCCTTTTTGCGAAACGGATACTAGGTTTTTCTAATAAGGTCCTTAAGACTTGGACCATCCCACAATGTATAAGATGATCTTTCTTGAGGATTTCATTAATGTCCTCACTAATTTAGGGTATTGCCATCGAATGATTGTGATATATACCTTACCAAGTCCCTTCCAGCATAACTGCTGATATACCTAATGGTTCCTACTTCATCCATCAATTTCCTAAAATCGATGGTCCCTTTTTACTACTGAAGTCTCTTGACTTCTAAGAGACGAAGTACTTTTAAGTACATTCAAAAAGGAAAAGGGCTTCTTGCCACATATGATTTGGTTTGGGTTATTCTTTGCATTTGAAGTATGACTATGGCTCTTCTCATGGACAGTGACATGTGTTTTAGAGTGAGCAGCATTTGGCTTTTTGAACCTTTTCAGAAATTTTTCTTATAGTCTTTCTAATAGCTGCGTTAATTACAGTTTTGGAGGCTAACTCTATTAACATTGGGGTTCACGTTGGACGCACTTTTAACATTTGTCGCATTTCTTGCATCGCGACTGTTGTTTGTCCCTTATGAGGTTTCCATACTCGAAGCTTTGGTGTTAAATACCAAATTCAGCAAGTGCCTAGGCACTCCATATTCTGTATCTCCTGGAACGGTCAAAGGCTCACCATAGGGAGTCTTGATAACTACTTCCTTCTTATCATCCACCATATGGGCTTGGTTACCAGACGACCAATCCATTCCTATCACGATATTGAGTCTCTTATGGAAACAAGGACAGCATAAAAGAATGATTCCTAATGGATATAAAACATCCATCTAATATTGTTGAAGCAGTCTCTGAGGCACTATCGGTCAATTTTACTTTATACTTAACGCTTAGAGTTTTAACAGGCAGATTTAATGATTTACAGAATCTATTGTCTACGGAAGACTTATCTGAACCTGAATCAAATAATACTCTAACATGAGCGTTATTGATATAGAAAGTACCTGTTGTGACCTTGTCATCCTGAATAGCCTCTTGAGTATCCATTTGAGAGTTTCCGGTTTTGGTCTTTTTAGCCTCGCCAGACTTCTTGGTTTTATTAGGGCAATTAGTTTTGATGTGCCCTATTTCATTGCAACTATGGCAGGTTGCGTCCTCCATCTTCTCGCAGTCCAAGGTCTTATGCCCTTTGAACTCGCAGATTCCACAAGGTGAAGGCTGAGATTCCAATCTGCATTTCCCGAGGTGGTATTTCCTACAGGTTTTGCATCTGGTCTTTTCACCTGACCGCTGGTTGTTCTTCAGGTCCTTGCATTCATGGGTCTTGTGATCCATCTCCTTACAGATGAGACATCCCCTGGTCTGATCATAGAAGCATTTTTCAAAGTGCTTCTTCCCGCAGGTTCCACATTCGGGTTTTGCCTTCTTTGGCTTGGACTGGTTATAGCTCGAACTGGTCCTACCCTTTTGGTAACCTTTATTCGGGGTATTATCGTACTTTCGCTTATGATCCCTTAATGCTCGGTTCACGGCCTTGTTTACAGCTGTATCCAACATAGTCTGTAACTCGGCGCCCGTTAAATTCAGTCTTGTATCATCATTCTGATTAACTGGATGATTGTGAGCTTCAGAGGAGTCAACCATGGTGAAGCTTTGAAGGCTACAAACCAATTAGTAATAATTGATTTAATTATAGGGTGAATTGTCGAATTTGTTGATTAAATAGCTATGGTGTAAATAAACCATATAGGCCAAAAGATAGTATTTAAGTTATTTGATTATGTTCTGCCTAGGTTTTTAAATAAACCATCCTTGGCGTGTAGACAGAATATAATCCTTCATATTTATTAGACGGGGACATAAATCACGACTGTCAATGTCGCACTGACATTTTATATAGCACAAGAGCTTGTTCCCAAGGACTCTTGAGGGCACAGGGCCTTGTCACAAGGAAAAATCTAAAACATAATTGATGATTCCTTTGTATCGGAAAACTTCATAGTTCATTGTCTTGACAAGAATTTTTGAAATAAAAACTATCTTTTCATGTATACACCTTTTCCCGTAGGTATACATCCCAAATGGATGTTTTGATGCGTACATCATGTTCGACGTTTACTAGCCATGATTCCTATTGATCATTTACGCTAAATAAGGGATTTGGAAAATTCATAATATAAGGATGACAAGTGTGATTTTATCGCATCACTGTTGTTGGGAGTGTTAACACATTTTCAGATGTTAACAAGGATCTGAATCTCTTTTTAAACAGGTTTTACCATCTTAGCTAGGTCTTCAATGACATTCAAGCTAGGTCAAACCTTTTAAGATTCTCTTTTAATATTTATACTGGCAGGAAAGGAATGATATTTATTTTTATTCAGGATTTTTATTAATATTATCCTGGATTTAATTAAAATATAACTATAGCACAAAAAGTCAAGTCACAAGGACAAGTTTAATTTATAAGCCATGATTTCAGAGAATCGAAGCAAATTTATAAGTTAGTAATAGCACAAAAGGCCTAGTCACGTGGACAAGTTTAATTTATAAGCCATGATTTCAGAGAATCGAGGCAAATTTATAAGTTAGTAATAGCACAAAAGGCCTAGTCACGTGGACAAGTTTAATTTATAAGCCATGATTTCAGAGAACGAGGCAAATTTATAAGTTAGTAATAGCACAAAAGGCCTAGTCACGTGGACAAGTTTAATTTATAAGCCATGATTTCAGAGAATCGAGGCAAATTTATAAGTTAGTAATAGCACAAAAGGCCTAGTCACGTGGACAAGTTTAATTTATAAGCCATGATAGTTTGGGATCGAGGCGTTTAGGTGTGAATCAAAGTTCATTACTTTTTCTTGACAGGGAGTTGTAGGCTACCATTGTCTTTAGTCTCAGAGGACATTAACTATAGCCCGTAGGCATTTCCCTTCTAAGGGATGTTTATAATATGATCATCTTATAGGATGATATAAGCCATGATTTCTAAATCAAAAGACTAGATAAGAAAATTGGAAGAATCCAATATAAGAATGACTGTTGTGATTTTCTCGAATCACATCTGTCAAGAGTGCTAACACGTTCTTAGGTGTTAACAAGGATTTGAATCTCTTGAATAGGTCCTACCATCTTGGCCTCGTCATATAGGCTAGGTTTACCTTTAAGATTCCTTTTTAATAATAACGCAGAACAATCCTAACTCGGGATGTTAATAAGGATCTGAACCTAAATTGAGGAACTGCCATCTTGGCCGGGTCTTAATAATGACACGAGGCTAGGTCTTGTCCCTTTTTAGATTTTGCCATTTTATTATAATGGTAGATCTTATAATATAGGAATGATATTTTAAACATAATCGTTCCTTTGAAATTTTAAACAAGTATATGGTTGCCCTAAATGGGACTTCTTAAGAAAATGACTTGCCCATGCAAGGGCTAATCAGAAAAGTAACAAAAGAAGCAATTAAAGGAACATGAAATGAATTAGGATTAGTCCTATGTTCTTGTCTAGACTCAAGAATGTGCATCTGCGTAACTGAGATTAAACACAAACGGCTAGTGTTTAATTCACTCGGTGTTGGCTCTAATACCAACCTGTCACACCCCGAATTCCACGTGTCACCGGTGGGCCCGGTGGGGAGTATCGTGACGTAGTTGGTAACATCATAGTCAAACAACACAATATATAAATGCACAGCGGAAGCAAAGGATAAATATATTACAATCCGAATATAAAGTAATATCAAGTATTACAACGGAAAGTAAAGGATCCACAGGCGGATCTAAAATAGAAAGATAACACCGTTCAACGGACTTTAACATCTAAAGCTTGCGAGACTTGATTATTGATGCCTGGAGTAGCCAGCCTATTACGTATAGTACCTGCATTTAGCCTTTTTGGAAAATACGTCAGTTTACACTGGTAAATACATTCAACTGACTCATTTTGAAAAGGTTTTATAAAATTGATTTGAATGCACGTGGCACAAACTCTTTATAACTTGGGTTAATCATTTAAATATATAATCTTGTAAAAGAATTACATGTTCCTTATGCGCTCAGTAGCCCGGAGCGTGCCGGGTTAAAGATCAATAGACACACCACATCAACTATTTGTGCACTGACGAGTGTACGCCTACACTCCGCGCTTAGGTCGTGGCAATTTCGTAAAATGATGCCAAGGATATCCGGGACATGGTCATTAACCCCCCAAAGGCTTTAAGCAAACAAAACATATTTAAACGGGCCGATTAAATTATTCAATTAACCACCAAACGACGGAAGATTTAATGCCCGACCAAGCGGTATTTTATATACCGTAACCCAAGCCCGTATAGGGAAAATAAGTTAAAAGTATTTACCTGAGCTAAATATAAATTCAATCCCAGCCGTATTTCAATTCAGCAAGTACAGATAGCTTTTACTGGGATCCTAATCTGGAACGAAGGTTTTTAATAACCTATTAGAATCCTAACGGGTCTTTAATTAAGTCTTGACTTAGACCGGTTAGTTTTCAAAAGAAAGATACGGTTCAAACGCATGATAAGGCGAAGACCGGAATAGAATGTGATTTAGACCCGACAAGATTTAAGACTTGCCTTATATGGGTAATCTAAGTACATTCTGAATTTTGAGATAAGACCGATAAGGTTTGACCCGTTTCGGCTAATTTATGTAAACTAGTTACATAAGCCGAACCGAACGCGCAAGAGGCGTAACGGGTAATCATAAGGGTCCTAACCAGGTTTCCTAAGTTAATATGCCTCAAATATGTTGTGATACCAGTTGGATACCTTCCATTATGCCCAAAACGAATTTAAACACAAACTACGCCCCGTAGGGGTAATTTGGTCATTTATAAGGTTATAAAAGAGTTTAAGTATTAACCTGAGTTACAGGTCTGATACAATCAGAAAGGATACTTAATTTACTAATTTATAACAGTAGGGTATTGTATATATGTGAAATTTGTCAATTATAACCAAACTATGCACCGTAGGGGCATTTTGGTAATTTCACATAAGCCGAAAAGCTCAAAACTGAAGTCTGAGTTAAACGACTTTTGCTTACTGTTAAAATATTGTAATTTACCTAAAATATCAGTAGGTATCAACCCTTGTATGTTTAAAATAGTTCTAGTACATACTATGCGTTAAAAACGCTTAAAAAGGCGATTAGAAGCCGTTTCCGGGTTCTATATAGAAATCTGCTATTTTTATTATTCCAAAAGGTTTAAAATAATTTATTTATCATTTAAAATCAGTAGCAAAAGGTTTGGAGTCGATTAGATATGTAAAACTCATTTTAAAGCCCGTAAGGGCAAAACCGACAATTACCGGATTAAGCCTATGACTATAAGTTATGCTCAGCCTAAAATTAATTAAAAATCTTCAAAAATCCCAAAATAATATATTACATCAGTGGGTAAAGAGTTTGATATCAAAAAGTATGTTTAAATAGGCTATACGCTAATTATGTCGTTTAATCGCTAATAAACTTTCTAATTATGCTAATGAGCATAACTCTCAATCTACACCTCCAACTGATGTCAAATTTTGGGTGAAAGTTTATAAATCAGTAACTAAGGTTTTTACTCTTTTACATTTTCATAAATCACGTTTTAAGGTGAAATGGGCATAATGGTCACCATATGAGCACTTAACGGATTCATGCATATTAATTGGTTAACTAATGAACCAAGGTGTATAATCACAGAGGGTTATACTAGCCTGTAACCTGGTCCAAATAAAGCTCTAAGGTATTTCTAAAACATACCAAAACGGGTCAGAACTGAAGTCAAAGCAAAAGTCAAAGCTTTGCGACTTTTGGTTCCGAATCGGGTCTAAACATAAAATTGTCGGGCTGAACATGTTTAGACATGTTCTTAAACTAATTACCAAGTTATATTAATGATCATACAGGTTGTATGTGATCTACATTGCTAATTATGCATAAATTAGAAAATAAGCATTCTGTTGACTTTTTAATAACAAGTTTGACCCGACATTTGACCTAGTTAGAGTGGGAATTAGAGGGTGCCCTTTTAAGGGTTTATTGCCCACATAATTACCAACTTATAACTACTTTCAATTCGACTAATCACTGGACCATTTGTGATTAATCGTGAAGTCAACCGTTAATTACGATAGTTTGACTTTTAAGCTAAAACTAAGCAAAAACTCAACTAAGAAAGGTTAAGTATACTTACTGAAGTCCTATGCACGATTAGGAAGGACTTGGGTCTGCTCTTAAGCTCCAGAAAGCTCCAGAATTGCAGAAGTGAGGTGTGATCTAAATGGTTGCAACAAGGGCCTTTATATAGTGCTTCAATCACCTTAGATCATTGACAAATCATGCTATTAATGGCCATGGATCATCAACAGATGTCCCTAAGTGCCTAGGAGTCATTTAGGGGTCGCCCATGGGTGAAAATATCTGATTAAAGTCGGTTCCAAGGCTGAACAGGAAACAAAAACGAGTTTCTGCATCTGGGGGTCTGACGCGTCCGCGTAAGGTTTGCCAATACCTTACGCGCCCCGCCTAAAGCCTGTTTTCAGGTTTAAACTACTTTTCAGTTTGCACCCTTGGCTCTTGGTTCTTCGAAAGGTCATCCACACTTTGTTTCTTCAATTTTGAGCCCCTCAACTTGACTTATAAGGGCTTCAAGACTTGTTTAATTATTGGCAAGTCCTTGGTTAACTTTGTGCTTACCCGAAAAGTCACAATTTCCAACGTTTACGCTTTAACCCCTCGTATACGAATATTGTCATAACTTCCTTATTCTTTATCGAAACTTTATGAAATTTTAATCACTTATTCTAGTGAGCATAATTAATCATTACAAAGCCTCGGGTTCGCTAAAAGGTCACTCAGAGGTATACTTTAAACATGTTGACACATTTAACCCCCGTAGTTTGTAATCTCTCACTTTCTTTCACAATTAGCTTTGTATGACCCATAATTTATTCGTTTAAGGGTATAAACATCATGTAGGGTTATTGTAAAGTATATTTATCTATTGTTGACATTTTAAACCCTTATTTTCACATAGTTTCTTTGTTTGTCAACTTTAGTCCCTCTAAAGCATTCTTTCACACGTTTAAAGCTTATGACACGTGTCAATACATTATTGGACGTAAATTTTCGAGGTGTTACATCTGAGCTAACCACTGCTGGTGACTTTGATGATCCAGCAGTGGCTTCAAATGGAGGTGGAGGAATAGGTGGAACTGGTGTAAAAACATGCTGACTTTTATCCACTGATGGAGGACTATCAACAGTGTTTGATGATGTGGGAGCAGGGGTTAAAGGGCTACTTTGATCAACAACTATTGAGGTAGCAGTGGTTGAGCTTTGACAAATGTTTTGAACATCTGCTGCTCTTCCCATTGAGACAGACCTTTGTTGAGGAATGATGACTTCATACCCATAGTCTGATGATGAATCCTTTGATGGACCTGCACTGTTAGTCTTGACAGCAGTATTTGCAAAAGTAAATTTATCAAGATCAAACAATTTTGCAGGGTTTGCTGGGATTTTCATTGATGAAAGTTCATTGAACTTTACATTCAAAGTCTCTTCCACTGTTTTGGTCCTTGTGTTAAACACTTTGTAGGCCTTAGCAGTGGTTGAGTATCCCAGATGATAACCACAATCAATTTTGGCTGCAAACTTTGAGATAGAATCTTTTAAGTTTAAAATGAAGCATGGTCAGCCAAAAACCTTGAAATATGAAATCAATGGCTTTATTTTATACAATAGTTGATAGGCAGTCTTTTGATGCCTGGGGTTGATTAAAACTCTGTTTTGGACATAGCAAGCAGTGTTTACTGCCTCTGCCCAAAAAGTTAATGGCAAACCTGAATCAGCAAGCATGGTTCTGGCAGCCTCAATCAAGGTCCTGTTCTTTCTTTCAACAACCCCATTTTGTTCCGGTGTTCTTGGAATGCTGTATTGCCTCACAATTCCTTTTGACACACAGAAATCATCTAACTCCTTGTCCTGAACTCTGTGCCATTATCACTTCTGAAGATTTTTACTGGAAGGTCAAACTTCTTTTCAACCTGTTTCACAAAGTCTTGCAGAATGCCTGCAGTCTCATCTTTTGAGTGTAAAAAGTAAGTCCATGTAAACCTAGAAAAGTCATCAGCAATAACCAAACAATACCTCTTTTTCTTAAGACTCGTGACTTTAACTGGGCCAAACAAATCCATATGAAGCATTTGCAAACATTTAGTTGTTTTGGACTCATCAATTGATTTGTATGAGCTTTTATGTTGTTTTCCTTCTAGGCTGGAAACACAATGCTCAGGACAGGTAAACAGTTTTTGAGGTAAACCTCTTACTAACCCCTGTTTTGAAATGGCAGTGATTGTCTTGAGATTTGTGTGCCCCAATCTCCTGTGCCATAATTCTGTCTCTTTGTTTGATGCAACTGAGAACAGACAGGCATCAGTTCTGGGGCTCTCTTTTGACATATCAACTACATAAACATTGCCACTTCTTTGAGCAACAAGTTTGGTTTTTCCAGTTTTTATTATTGCTTCAATCTTTTCAACCATTTCTGGTCCAACAATCCTACAACAATCCTTTGTGAAGAATGAGCCATAGCCCTTATCACTCATTTGTGAAACACTTAGGAGGTTGAATTTTAGATTGTCTATTAGATTGACATTTTCAAATTTTACATTACAATATTGTACTGTACCAGACCCCAGAACTTTCCCTTTACTATTATTACCAAAGGATATATCACCCCCTCCATGGATTTTGAAATCTTTGAGTAGGGCTTTACTTCCTGTCATGTGCCTGGAGCCTCCACTATCTACATACCAAAGGCTATCTAAGCATGCAGAAGCTCCCTTAGCTGCAGCCATCATGGCACAGTCACATTGATAATCATTTTCTTCATCAGCTCTTTCTTCTTTCTCACCTTCTTCCTTTTCTTCTTTTTCTTCTTCTTTGGACCATGGGTCAACCAATGGTTCAATCAGGGTTTCTGAATTTTCTCCCAGCAGTAGTTCACCAGCAACAGCAGTAACCACTGCTTCAGCAACTTCATCCACTGTTGCAGCACTTGTTTGCCCCTTTTCAGCATCCGGCTCCTCTGGTATTGACTCTAATGCCATAAGACAAAATTCATCATTAGAAGCGTCATTAGTAGCATAGAGTGCAAAATTTTCATCCCCTAGCTCTTTAGGTAAGCTGCTCCAGTCAACAAAGCCCTGGGTGAAAAAGCTTTGCTGATCTGGTTGAACCACTACTGGTGGTGCAGCTTGTTGTGGTGTAACTGGTTGCACTTGAACCTGAGGTACAGGAGCCTAAACATACTGAATTTGAGGGACAGTGGTTTGAACATAATGCACAGGAATAGGATTTGCATAATGAGCAGTGTTTACATGGGCAGCAGGGGTATAATGGGAATAGTGCATAGTGCTTTGATCTTGTGGTCTAGGGTTTGAGCTGGGATAAGTAACAATTGGACCAGTGGTTTGACTCCTACATTCCCTAGCAAAGTGTCCTAGCCTATTGCATTTGTAGCACTTGATTTTTTACTTATCCAACCCCACTTTTAAATTCCCATGTAACCCTAGGAATTTTCTCCCTGTCCTTTTGTAAAATTTGCTTGTTCTTACACTGAGCAATGCCAATTGATGCAAAATGTCCATTTCTTCAAGATCAGTCCGATCAAAGTGTTGTAGGTCATTTAGTTCAAAGCTCAAGTTATCTGACATCTGGTTTTCATAATTTACAGTAAAAGCATAATTTGCAGAGTGAGAATCAGAGTTGTTAAAGTTTCCACCAGCAGTTATATCAATAAAATGATCATAATTCTGATCTTTACTACTGCTACCAGATTCTTCCTGACCAAAAAGAGCTGTGTTTCCAAATAAATAATCATCAGCAACTTTACCAGACTCTTGCAACTTCTTTTTCTGGTTTAACTCCCTTTCATAGGTCAGGAGTCTACCATGAAGTTGGTTCAGGGTCAGATCTTTGAACTCAGCAGAATTTCTAGTTACAAAAGCAATTGTATCCCATTTTTCAGGTCGTGATCTAAGAAACCTGCTATTTTGTGTTGAATTAGGAAATGTACCTTTAACAAGTCGCTCAAACTGTTGGGTCAATGATTCACCCTTGATGTGACAAAAGGTTTCATACTGCTGATTCAGAATTTCCCTATTATTTTCAATAACTTCTTATGTTCCCCCAAACTGTTCCTTCAGTGCATCCCATAGCTCTTTGGCACTGTTACAATGTAACAGCCCAGCATAAATTTCATCAGGTAATGCAGATGCAATGATGCTAAAGATTTGGCATCGAGTTTGAACTTTTGGAAATCAGTTTCAGTGTAATTTTCAGGTTTTTTAGGTTGGAACTTCTTTGAATCCTCAGCACTTGGCACCATGGGAACATGTGGTCCAAAAACAACAGATCTCCAACATCCAGTATTATGTTGAGCAAGGATGTGACCCATCCTTCTCTCCCAGATGTTGTATTCATTTCGTTTAAGCATGGGTGGTTTGAAAAGTGAGCCGATGTTATTCTTATCATCTTGTGATTGTGACATCATTCTGGTTATTTCACAGGCACTGATTAATCAACTTTGATGGTGATTAAACCTTGCTCTGTTTTTCAACAAAACGAACAACTATCAGTATCAACGATTGTGAGCTGAACTATTTATGTCAAAATGATTGTTAAATCAAATTTGACTATCCTAGCTCTGATACCAATTGTTAGGATCTGAGTTTGGATTGATTGTGTTTTGTGTTTGAGTTAAGATGAACAATGAACAGGTAATGCAGAGGAATGTAAATGGAAACAAACTTTATACACAATCAAACAGAAGAATTGCTTTCAGCACACATTTTCAACAAAGAACCAAATGCTTGAATTTATTACAAGATTCAATTACAATGCATGCATGTAACAAACTCCCCCTTAGCCTGAGCTAACAGTGATTTGTTCGTACAGGAAGGAAGATGTTGAAGAGCTAATAGAACAGTACAGGGTACCGTTCTATTTATAGGCACGGACAAACCACTGTGGCATCTTTGCTGACGTCACCATGAAAGTGACATCTAACCTCCTAACAAACTCTAACAACTGATCTAATACAAACACTGCTTATGCTAACTACTGATTACAATACATTACATGAAACAAACTAAACTACTGCTGAATCCTTCCACTGATGTGAACCCAGCAGTACTTGATGTATTCAGCAGTGCTTGACCCATAGCAGTAGATTGAACAGCAGGGCTTTAGTCTTCATCAGTCTTTGACTTGATCAGTAGATGTAAGTCAGCAGTTGTAACGAACAGTGGATTGGAGGTCATCAGATGTTGAAACCACTTTCAAGGGGAGAGACTTGTATACATAACATCTGCTTATTCTGGATCCACTGCTCTGATCCGGTTTTGGCTTTAATTATTTGTTCCTCTGATAGGGTTCAATCCCAACATTCGATTATATCCCTTCTAAATCATACGACGATGTCTGCAGTAGACAATGTCTTCCCTTGGTTCTCACACTCGCCGCAATGCTCAGAGAAGCAAAGATGACAAGCGCATCGCTTCTCTAGTCGCCAAGGAAATGGCCAAAGTCATACCTCAGATCGTGAGCGAGTTCAACGAGGTGAAAAGCAGCTCGTCTGTCGAATCTAAGAGCGACTCGCCGAAAGCTCCTTTCAGCTTTAAGTAATTCAAGGCCTGCGGCCCTAAGGACTTCACTGGTGAAGACGGGCCTGGTGCCATGTTTCGGTGGTTTGACTCGATTGAAGTCACTCTTCGTCAAAGCGGATGCCCAGAAAACCTCTGCACTGTTAACGCAACCGGAGTCTTTCAGTCCAGGGCTCTGGACTGGTGGACTGCTGAGCGAAACAGGCGTGGTAACGATGCAGCCTATGGACTTTCCTGGGAGGAACTGAAGGAAGTCATGATGAAAGAATTCTGTCCCCCACATGAACTCCATAAGCTAGAAAACGAGTTCTGGAATATCAAGCAAGAAGGTGGCGACAATGCTGGTCTCACTGCTCGCTTTAAGCAGCTCAGCATCATCTGCCCTAGACAAGTCTCAACTCCCGACATCACAATCAAGAAATACATCTATGCTCTACCTGATTGTGTTGCCGATTTTGTCCAAGCAGCCAAGACTACTACCATTGAGGAAACCTTCCAACTCGCCGCTGAAATCAATGATAAGCAAGTTCTAGCGGGTTATTTCAAGACCTCAAGCAAGAATCTCCACCAAGTCACAGCTACTCCTACTGAAACCGCAACACCTCAAGTCTCGAAGTCTTCACGCCAGAATAGCAAACACAAGGGTAACAACAACAAGAACTGTGCTGCAACTGCCGCTGCTCTCAACGCTATACCTGTCCAACCTCAGAATCAAAATCGTCAAGTCGCTGCGCCTGTAACCAACGCACCGCCAGCTAAACGTGCGTACACTGGTTTCCACCCTCTCTGTCCTACTTGCACCTACCACCTCCCCGCTGGGGTGAATTGTCGCTTTTGTGCCAATTGCAATATCTATGGGCACTTTACCTCTCAATGCCGCTCTAGCCCACGTCAAGAAGCTCAAGCTCAAGCTCCCCCTGCATTGCCAGCTCCACTCCCCGCTCCTCAGGGTAACCAAGCAGCTCCTGCTCCCGCTGTTCATGCACGAGCCTGTTATTCTTGTGGTGACCCAAATCATTTTACGAATGTCTGCCCTAACCGTGTGGTGAAACAAGAGCCACAGCAACCACCGCAGCTGCAGCAACAGCAACAACAACAGTAGCAGCAGCAACAGCCACAACAACAAGCAACCCGCGGAAGGACATTCAACATCAATGTCCGCCAGGCTAAAACTGACAACAATGTTGTCAATGGTACGTTTCTTGTTAACGGTATTTATGCTTCGTGTTTATTTGATACTGGAGCCGATAACTGTTTTGTGTCATTTGAATTCGAAAAGCTCCTAAACCGTAAACGTGCTAACCTCCCAACGACGTTTGACATAGAAATTGCCACCAGAAGAACTGTCACCGTCAATTCTGTGCTCTGATACCATTCTGTCACACCCCAACCGATGGCGGAATCATCGGGGCATGGCACTGAGTGAAACAGATTGTCCAAGAGAATCCATAATACTATTAGTGACAATATATTTAACGTTCACGTCCCATACCATAAACATATAAAGCATAAATAGTTATTATAGACATTGTTCTCAAAGACAAATAAACTGTTCTGACAACTCAAATTTTTATTCGTGGGTTTCTAGACCACCTAACTTGATTCATCACGACAAGCATAGCATCTTAAACACCTATCACATACGTTAAAATAAAGTCAATACACATAGTGTAAAGGTGAGCATACAAGTTTGATAGCATATAGTATAGCGAAAGCGTTTTACGCATAACCAGCATGTATCACGTAACAGGCGAAGCAAGTAACTAACAAGACTATGTTCACACTTAATCACGAGACTACGATGTAGAGTATGCACATCATATGCCCAACTGACATGTGAATTAAAGTAATGTGATCCCTAGCAACCCCCATCCACGACAGGTGTTGAGTCCAAACTATAGTACTATCGTTGCTAGAGGCGATACCATGTAACACTGTCTAAGCATAGTAACAAGCATTCATAGATCACATATAACATGCGGGATCAGTTAGCGTTAAAAGTGTTTACGTTGTGTGTCGATGTGATTTGATATAGGTAACGTATGTAACACCCAAAAGTGCGTAAAGCAAAAAGGGTTCGAGTATACTCACAGTATGTGTTTAATAAATAAACACTGCCTTGGATTGAAGGGAGTGCTTTGGAGGTTAGCTTGAACAGGGAACGATAGTGTAAGCGTTGAACAGCGTGTAACAGTGCATTGGGTGAGATGAGTGATCGGTTCGATCGGATGACCGTCCGGATAGATGGTCATCCGGACGGATGACCATTCAATCGGTTGGTCATTCGATTAAGTGTGAGTGTTTGTAAGGTGTTTTGAAACTTTAAAGTTTTCGTTGTAACATTTTGAAAAATGTGAAGTGTCTCTAGATATCAAGTCATCCAGTCGGATGGTCATCCGGACAGATGGCCATTCGGTCGGATGGCTATTCGTCTGAAAAGTGATATTCTCTGAAGGTTTGTAAAATTGTTTAAGTAAGTTCAACACTTTTGAAGGTCAACACCTGGTCAAATAGTCATCTGATCGGATGGTCATCCGATCGGATGGCTATTCCATTGAGCAACCTGTTTGTCTGAAAACCTTGTAAAATCAGTTAAGTTGAAAAGTTTTGCGGTTTAACGGAGACGGCGTTACGACGTATTAACAACGGAAACCATACCAAGTCCAACTTAGTCGATCGGATGGGAATCACCCCATTCGGCCAGGCTGAACTGTTCTTCACGGAGTTTCATGTTCTACCCATGAATCGGTCATCTCTTCGGTAGAAATCCATTCTCAGACCAGTTCTCTACTAGAGAATGAGTAGAGAACGAGTCCAGATTCGGACAGTTTTGAGTAAAAAGTGAAAGATGTTGAAGAAAAGTTTGAAACAGTTTGAAAATGTTTAGATTTAGACAAAATCAGTGTAAAAACAAGTAGGAATCCCTTAGATCCGAACCGTTCTTGATGAGATGAGGTCATTTAACAGTGTTCATTGGAACCCGTGATGACGTCACCTTAGAACAGCCCAAATCAGGCGATTTCATGGTGAAACTGTAAGATTTGATGGAGAAGATGATGAGAAAGTGTGTGCGGATGATAGATGTACAAGATTTAAGGTGAAATACTTACGAAATCACGTCGAATCTAGAGAAAAGTGCTTGAGAGCGTGCTGGTCGGATAGGGCTGTCACATCAATGAACAGTTGATGTGACAGGTGAGTATTTATAGTGTGAGAGGGTGAGAGGCGGTGGAGGGTTAAGTGGATCGGACAACCAATCGATCGGATGGCCATCCGATCAGATGGTCATCCGGTCGGATGTCCATTCGATCGAATGGTCGTTCAATCGGTTGACTCGCGCGGGTTAGTTTTCCAACTTTTGTTCCGTGCGTTGAGCGATGCGTTGTGTTTAAGCGAGTTGATGCGATAGTACTAAACAATAGTTACACAAATAACATAACTCATAAAATTCTTAAAAAGTAAGTTGTGTTTCGAGTTTGCGACGAGACTGCGTTGCGATAGAGTTCCGATTGCGTTTGCGAATTACATCTCAAAACATACATGTAAAGCACACATAATAACACACACAATAGCAGTCATAAACCTAGCATAACCATTCCATGTTTCGAGTTTTCGTTTACATTGAGATACCATT
Organism: Helianthus tuberosus; assembly: GCA_030545235.1. Taxonomy (NCBI): domain Eukaryota; kingdom Viridiplantae; phylum Streptophyta; class Magnoliopsida; order Asterales; family Asteraceae; genus Helianthus; species Helianthus tuberosus. The sequence goes on along the minus strand of CM060420.1, from coordinate 130,342,965 downwards.
TGCGTTAGTGGAAGTAACAATGCGATAAAGTGTGTTTAAATAGTATTAACCATTGTAAATAGCATCAATATGCGATAATTGCGTTAAATAGTATGCGTTGTACTAGCGTTAAATGATTTTTTTATTAAGCAATAATTAAGCAGGAAATAACAGATCTGAATAGGATCTTAACTTTGACTTGTACTTTGACTCTCCTTAGACCTTGACCCGGAAACTCGGGTTATTACATCAGGAACACGTAGGCAGACATTCACCTAGTCACATAGGCGCATAATCCACGTAAGCACGTATACACATAGGCACATAAGCACGTAGGAGCACATAATCCACGTAATCAGATATTTTGCACGTATTCACCTACATATTTTGCACGTATTCACCTATCTTTCAAAGCCGCGTAGCGCGTTCGAGAGTTGCGAGCGATGGTGTAGCATATCAAGTCGTAAGGAATCTCACACTCACCGAAACATAAGCGATGAGAGTCCTCAGTTTGTTTGCGATTAGTTAGTAATTCTAGATTGCGAAGGCTATGTGAGTTGTGCGTGTTTTGCAGAGGATGAGCGAAAAGCGTAAAATTTCCAAAGTCGAAACATACAAACACATAAAAATCGAGGATGCATAAAATCGGAGATTGTAGGCTTAAATCGAAAATAGAGTGTCCTGGGTGTTAGACGTGGACTACCCAAAGTGATTCAACCATTCCCAACGAATTCGAGTACACACTTTGGCCTATTAGACTATGCTTTCGCCGTAATACGGCAAACGGCACTCATCCTTCCAGTTACTACGTGACTCGCATCGTCGGAATATTTGGGACTTTGGTGAGATTTTTAAAATCAAAGTAGGGAACGGAATGTGTTATTAAGATGCGGGTTTCACCCCTAACTTAACAACTTCGCTCCTAACTGTGGTTGAAACAACCATGAGATAGAACGGGAGATTCCCATTGAGATATGGATGTCACTCCTAACTCAATGAAAATTCTCGTGCTGTGAGTAACAAAATACGCGTAGAGTGAGTGGTCTTATCGAGAGTTCCTGGTTTTCACACCTAATCTCGATCAAATCACTCGGTTGTGTCATGCAAGCGTTTCTCGAAAACGTGTATATTGTGTCAGCCTCAGGAAAGGAAAATATAGTTTTTAACCTTAGTAAATGTTGTCTGCATTAAAGTCGAAGAGAGTGTTAGCCTTAGGAAAAGCTTGACTCATCCCAGCATTATTCTTCATACGAAGACGACCTTTGAGTTGAAATGAGAGTTAGCATGTAGGTTTGTACGAAGCCCCAAGTGGGTTCGTACGAGGGTTTGTTGGTACTTAGACTATAGACTAGGTCTATTCTACACGACTTGACCTAATTCCCTATAGTTATGTCTCTGATACCAATCTGTCACACCCCAACCGATGGCGGAATCATCAGGGTGTGGCACTGAGCGAAACAGATTGTTCATGAGAATCTATAACAACTATTAATGACAATATTTTTAAGGTTCAATATCCCATAGTATTAAACATATAAAGCATAACAGTCATTACAAATATCCAGTCTCAAAAACAAGTTCCATTCTGACAACTCAGATTTTATTTGGTGGGTTTCTAGACTCCTAACTTGTTTGCAGCACAATATCCAATCAACCTGTCACATACATTAAAATAAAAGTCAATACATAAAGTAAAGGAGAGTACACAAGTTTGCATTGTAATAGTATAAAAAGCATTTACGCATAACCAGCATGTAACACGTAACGGGCGAAGCTTGTAACTATCAACAATGATACAACCTAACCACGAGACTGTGTTGTAGGGTATGCGCGACACATGTTCACCGAAGCGAACATGTGAAGTAAAGTAATGTGATCCCTAGCAACCCATGTTACACAGGTTCCGAGTCCAAACTATAGTACTATCGTTGCTAGAGGCGGTCTACTGTAACACTGTATAAGCATAGTAACAAGCATTCAACAAATCACGTATAGCATGCGGGAGTGGTTAGCGTCTATAAAGTGTTTGCGTTGTGTGTTGTGTTTTGATATAGAACGTATGTAACACCCAAAAGTGCGTTAAATGAAAATGGGTTCGAGTATACTCACAGTGCGTGTTTCACATGTAAACACGGTCTGGTTGGATTGAAGGGAGCGTCGGGTCAGCCTGCGTACGGGAAACAGATGGGTAAGTCTTCCTCAGGGTTGAACGGTTATAACAAGGTGTCGAGCGAGTTTAGTATTTGACAGTGCATCTGGGCGGATGGACGCCATCCGGACGTATGGGTGTCATCCGGACGGATGGTCCCCATATGGTAGGAAGGGCTGTTTTGTGTAAAACGATAAAATCCGAAGTAAAAACTTGGTATTTTAAAATAGAAGGAAAAAATTTGGAGTGAGTGCAAAGCCTATCCGGACGGATGGTCTGTGTTTCAAAACTTCGTAAAATTTTCTTAAACAGAAAGGGTTTTAAATTAATGGAGACGGTGTGACGACGTGTCAAACAACGGAAGTCACCAAAATCCAATTCATTCAGCCGGATGGGCCCTGCCCATTCGGACAAAAGTGTTGTTCTTGATGAAGATTCATGTTTGACTCGTCAATCGGTCCATCTCTTCGGTGGAAATCAGTTTTCAAGCCGACTTTCGACTAGGGAATGAGTCGAAAGTCTATTTGAGTCCCGATTCCACCAGAACTTGTGCAAAAACTAGAGAGAGAAGTTCAAAACAAGTAGAAAAATGCTGAAATCTCTCATAAGTAAGTTGAAAAGTGTGAAAATCCTTTAGATCTTGTACCAATCTCGGCTAGATGATGCTCCACAACAGTTTGCCTAGGCAAAACAAGTGGAACCCATCTTCGAGGTGGCTGAAATCAAAGGTTTTTGAGAAAAAGTTGAAATGTGGGTGTGTGTGAGTGTGATTTTGATGAAGAAGATGGAGTAGAAGTGATTAGAGATGATGATTGACGAAGATTTGGGAGAAAAGCTTATAAAATGGCCTGGAATCACGTCTGAGACTTGGGGAGTGGATGAGAGTGTCAAAGTGTTGAAATAAGAGTGTACGACTAGTATTTATAGGGGGAAGGCGAGGTCTAAGGCGGTGCGAGTGGCGGTGTCCGGATGGCTCCATCCGGATGGATGGTCGTCCGGGCGGATGGCCATTCTGACGGCTGAGTTTGCGTTTGTTAGTTTTCCAACTTTGGTGCGTTTGTTAAGCGTGACGTTGCGTTGTATTGAGTTGCGAGTGAGCGTTTGAGTGTATAAGCGTTGCGTTGATAACCACATAACATTCTAAGCAAGTAACCACCCAATTAACACACATAATATAAATAATCCGCGTTTCGAGTGTGCGTTGAGCTTGCGTCGTGATAGCGTTTAGTAGCAAGCGTTTAGATAAGCGATGTAACAAGCGGTAACCCGCGTTCTAAGTAGTAAGCGTTATAAGTAGCGTTTAAATGTGATAACTGTGATTAAGTAAGCGTTGTAATATGCGTTTAAAATGCGTCGAAAATATAGTTTAACCCATAGCGTTAATCGAATCCCAAGAGTACAATTGTCTATGAAAGAAATACTATCGAAGTAGGAACAACCGTAGTACGGGTTGTTACAAGTGGTGGGACCCACCCTCTTTCATGCATTTTTCTTTAAAAAAAACGATTTGGGTGAAACCACCCCTTATCTTTTTTGGGCAAGAGTGGTGTATGAGTGGGGAATTGACATGGCACATCATGATTGGGTGGGTGGAATTTCCCCAAATCTCATGAGGGGTGCAACCCCTTCACCCTAATGCTACCATTCTACAAATCCACCTCAACTACCACAACAGATTTTAAAACTCATTCAAAAACTTTTATTTTCCCACAACACCAAACCTCCACAACCTCCACCTCACACTTCACATCATCACCTAATTATAAAAGTATGTATAATTGTCAGTTGCGTCAAATGTCATGTTGTATGTCAACTAACGTACGGTGGATGTGCAATTATGAATATGAGAAAGACCTTTTCTACGACCGCATCTGTTCCATGTGTAAAGTGATCGATGTCTTAAGGTTGGATAAAAATAAGTTTAAAAAATATGTCCCATTCATCTTTATTAGTAAAGAGCAAGTAAGGTGTCGAATTCACGGGGATTTAGTGGAAAGTGTTAGAAGTTTATTGTTTTCATTAATTAACTAATTCTAAAGCCATTGTCTTTGTTTGATTAGGAGAGTTGCGAAAAATGAGTTTAATTACTTTGGTTGCAAACAATTATGAAAGAAAAAGGGATGAATTACCAGGTTTTCGGGTTGTGGAGTAAATCAAATAATCTGATTATTGCCAGTTGGAAATCACATACACATGATTGTTAACCTATTTGTTTTAATAGATAATTAACAGATAATATATTTGGTTGCAATGATCGACGATAGAAAACCAAAATATCGATGCAACTGAATAGTAACCTTATTAATTACAAATCATAGATATCACAAACACAATCGAATTCAATGATTAAAGGTAAAAAAATGACAACTTAGAATTTAATCCTAATTGTTGATGAACAAAACCAAATAATTGATGAAAACTATATGTTTAGACTCCAAAAGGTGTTTAATCAAAACAAATAGACATAAAGATTCAACTAACTGAATGACTAGGCAAAATCCAGATCCAAAAGTATGTAAGAGTCGGTTGACACGATTACTAACTCAAACCCTAGTCCTAGAAATGATCATGGGTGGTTTAGCCGCTTATGTTCGTCATTGGATCTTCAATTGATTTTATGGATTTTGATTACATGAAAGAATTAAATGGTTGAGGTTGAGAACTCCAAAATCCGTTATTGGGAAGTAAAAAACGGCTAGGGTTCCTAATAAATTTGTTTCGGGGAATGTTAATCCTTAAACAGGGTTAAAACCATGAAATTCGCGAATCAGATACGGCCGGAGCACCCTTTGCGCCCCTCTTAGTGCAAGGTGGCGCTGGGACCACTTTTCCATGTAATGTGCGCTGAAACCACAGCAACTGGAACTAATGACCAATAATCTTCCAATTTTCTTGCATTTTTACTTCCTAAATTTCATGTGTGCTTCCCATGCTTATCGAAAACCTTTTGTTAGGCTCCAAAAGCCTTCCGTTAAGGCAGAAGTACCTACAAATCAAAACCAACTCAAAGTAACCATTTTCATACAAATAGTTATGTAAAACCTCATAGTTAAACACATTAAAGCATGGGTAAATACCCTCACATCATAAAGTATGTATAACTGTGGGACAAATCCTCAACAATTTTAAAGAAAAGTTCATGACACATCTGGAACTGACGCCTGAAGTAGTTTTTTCAGGAACGCCGGTTCCTAAGTAAAGTAGTCGTTCCATAGACATATGTCTTTGTCTACACGACCCTTATTTATTTCTACATCTACACGACTCCTAGTTATTTCTTTGTGCTTCCCCGTTACAAGTTTAGATTTTGATCCTTCTTCGCTATATCATTGCTTAATTGCCAAGTACATCTTATTGACGTCATGACATATCAATTCCTTGTACTGTTTCTTGGCTATTTGCATGAATTACATATAATGTGTGAAGGCCTTACAAAAGGTGGAGGAGGAGATTGCAAGGTTTCTTCATCACTAGAGCTCATTGTGATTTTCTAGAGAGTGAAAATGATATTAGAGAGTTTTTTTAGATATGTTGTGGTATGTGTATGTAAAAGGTTTAATATACAGTCGTAGTTGTATTTATTTTTTATTTATTCAATATAGTCGTTGGGGTTTATTATTTTATTTTATTTTTTTAAATGGCCAATAATTGTTAGGATTAAACTATTAATTTTTAACTAGGCTTCAAATCCTTGTTGGAAGTCTGGAAACATGGATCACTCGATCGGACTTAACGTCCACATCCCAAAGAGGTTCGTGGAGGTGAGGTCCATATTTTCGGACTTGTGCCATGTTGTGGCTGCTTTAAACCTTCACAAGCTCAAATACAAGTTTCATCCCCAACTTCTCTCCTCTCTTTACCTTCCCTTTACTCCACCTCAACTCCTATATGCAGTGGCAGATCCAACAATGTTTTGTGGGTTCCCAGGAACCCACTCGATTTTGAAAAAAATGGATAAAATTAGTGAGAACCTTGTATGATTTAAAAAAGAATTAGTGAAAATATACCAAAGGGAATCCACTGGAAAAAATAATGGATTCGTCGCTGCCTGTATGCCCTTCTTTATCAATGATTTCTCACTCTCTCTATCATAGAGAGAGGCCTTTAATTAAAATTAAGGTATCATTGTGAACTACATAGAAGAGATAGAAACACAACTTCTTACCTCAGAACAAAACATGAAAAGATATCAAGTTATTAAACAAATACAATATTGTACGAATCTATGTGATGCTTAACTTTAAGAGCATTCCCAATGCAAGAACCCACAAAACTCCACGTCAACATGCCACATGAGTTTTCAAAACTCACTAAAAAACTTTCATTTACCCACAATATCAATCATCTTTCCTTCACCTCACCTTACACTTTCTATATAGAAATAAAAATGTTTTTGTGTGTAGAGCCCATCTTTAGCTTCCATACCATCCTTGGGAGCGGACCAAATCGCTTAGCCCAACGTTGTAACAACAAAACAAAGCCATATATGGATTGTGTTTGGGTTCGTCCGATAATCCGAACCATTCCACGCATGTATGTGTTGTGCATGTTCGAGCTAGTAGTCATAGTTCATAATTAATAATTTCAAGCTGGATGCAACTGCCTCCCATTTTGCCTTCACCGCCAATGACCCTTTAAATTTGCACAAGTATGTGTCGGGTGTAAGAATAAATAAATAATGTATTTATTTATATATGGCCATTATAATTATTTATATAATAATATATCAAAATATTAAATTATACCTTATTATATATTAGTTGGTAATTGTTGATGGACCATATTACCCTTATTAACTAATTAAGGGTTTCCCCTTGGGTTAGACAAAACACAATAACATCATTACTCTCTAAATTTGTCCCATATCTCTCTCTCATAATCGTGTTCTTCAGAACACTCAGAATTGTACACCCTAAAGGGGAACTCGACCAATCTGACGAACATGACGTCTACTTCCCTCTCTGACGTGGTTGCTGGCTTACCAGGTACACATGATTGAATTTACATAATTATGGTGTATGTTTTACCCTTGTTCTTATAATATAATCAACATGTGGTATCGGAGCATATGTTGATTATATCAATTCAATCAAGGATATCAATGAATTGAACTATAGGAATTAATCGAAACATTAAGATTGTTTTTTTTTTTCAGTTTTGCGATTTATGATCTGCATATTGATTTGAAAATTAAATCAATCAAAATTACTTTTTGTTTGATGGTCACTAAATCGTTTTTATGAAAATAATCGATCAGAACGTTACTAGTTCGCACCACTTATTAATTAATTTCGTTATGTGGCTTTGAAATTTGAAAGCATAAGTAATTCAATGAGTTGCTTTCTGTATTAAACTTTATGAATATTTAAGTGAAGTTATGTGTTCTTATAATTGACCCCACAAATTCATATTTTAATCCACATTTAAATTGAAATACGTGGAATGGATGTAATTCTCATTCAAATTCTAAATCAATTATTATATTGAGATTTCATTTATTTTATTTTATTGTATTGATATGAATGTTTGTTATGATATCACCTAATTTTGTGATAGATTAGATTTTGATTATATTTCCTAAAGTTGTGTAACTTTATCTTCAAGTTTTGTATAAATATTATTTTATTTTATTTTTAGTTTACAAACGAATAATTAACTTGGATAGATACACATGAGATATTTCAAAGTTATGATCAAAATCCCTTAAAATTAGTTGAACCAGCCTTATCGGATTAACTTCATTGTTTCACGGGATCAGGTTCACGGGTTAAATTTTTACCGAGAACTTGCAAGTTCAATAATTACCGAGAACATATAAGAATTCGAAATCTCATAAAACTCGAGATATCATCACCAACTCGAAATCTCATAATAACTTGAGATCTCATAAGAAAATTAGAGAACTCGTCATTTCTCAAGAACTCAATTTTCTCGAAAACTCATTATTCTCGTGAACTATTATTCCCGGTCTGCGCTAAATGGTGGTTTGCTATTATCTTAATAGTTTTGTAAAAACTTAAATAAAATTAAAAATTTTTACAAAACTAAATAGCTTAACTTGAATGAGCTTTTGATGTTTTACTTCTGCCCAAAGGTGATGTGCTATGTCTATTTTATTGTTTAAGTATAATTAAAAGCTACGTTATTTATACCTTATATACAATAGTGTCTCACTTCTTCCCAATGGTGATGTGCTTCATTCATGTCTTGCATATCTAACCCGTGCCTAATTAAGATAATTGTCTCACTTCTGTGCCCAAAGGTGATCTGTCACAATTATTTTGCACACATACTTAAATGATTTCACTTCTGCGCAAAGGTGATTTATCTTCGTTTAAGTAGAACTTTAAATCAACTTAGTCTATTAGTTTGATGTTAATAATAGACATATTACAACTTCTTTAAGTAATGATCCTCACATTAATGATCCTTCATTAAGCTTACGATCATTTTAGTTTGCCTTACTTTAATACCCCATAATATCACTCACTATAACTTTCTTCTATAAAATGGTATCTCACCTAAATCATCCACTCTAATCTTCAAAACTTAAGATGTTTTGATTCACTAAAGAGTTTATGTATAATTTGCTCTTTATTAGATTCTTGATTATCTCATAGGACACAACAATCCTACTGCTCTTTTCTGATAAAAGTATTACAGAAGAAAAGTAGAGCATGACTAGTAAAATAAGTCAAACATAATGTCTTAAGATAATCAAGAACTTATTTAAATAAATGTGATCACTAGATTTATTCCATATTAAGTTTTTCCTAAGCCTAGTCTAATTTCTATGGAATAATCAAAATAACTCGTAAGTTGCATGCTTTCATTTCAAACTCTAGACTTTAAGGTTAAATGACATCCGCGAATACATCATAATGTACAATACCATGACCCAAAAAATTAAGGACTTACACATGGAAATAAGTACACTTATCCAGTGCATTACATACTAACTTTTCCACTAGTATGATTTTGATGCCTTAAAATCAATTATAACACTCAGAAGTACCAAAGGAAAATGAGTGTGTTGATCAGCAATATACGTACAGGAAAAGGTACGTCTGAAGCTGGAAAATAAGATGCTATTCACTTCACTACCACTAAAACCTAAAAAGAGGATAGTTCTAAGGTCCGTAGACCAACATACAAGTACTAATTCCAACTCTATGTTCTTCAAAGGAGAATCTAACTGCATAATTATGTCATTATACTAGGCATAAGAAACTAGATTATCCATAATTCAAAAGAACAATTGGCTTAAATAGGTAGTCGCCTATGAATGATATTTAAGTCTGCTAATCTTAATATTCCAATTTACACATGATAGGTTGAGTCTAATTCTATACGTTTCCTTATTAGAAATCAACAAACATGAGAGGTAGTGACAAATTTAAATGTTAAGGCTATGAAAACCATAATAAATTGTCTTCTAATTACGCTTTATAATACCTTAGTATCAATACTAAAGCCATATTTTGACAGTTGTGAGGTTTACATAGCCAACATAAAGTCACATTTACTTTAATATCTTATATTATTTGTTATTTCAATGTCTGGATATAAACGTTTATAAGATAGAACTAGATGATACTATATACTTTCATAACTTTTGTTATCATGCAAATGAGGATTTAGCAAAAGACAACTGAGACTTATAAATTTCATCCACTAAAACCAAATTTCATGAGAAATCATGACAAGGTTGATAAGGATGATTTTTTTCATCTAGTCTCATTCTCTGTTATTTTAAATCATGTTTTAGATGCCCTAAACATTACTTAGCTTAAGGAATAAGTAAGGGTCCACCAGAAGTTATATTTAACTAATATCTGTGGTACTTATTCCAAATAGAATATTCAGACATAATTCATTTATCATTTAAAGACTATCTACTTGTATATAATTTGTCTTCTATGGTCCATGGTCTTAAAGAGATCTTTCATATATATATACTTAATATGATTTTTCCTAAATATGTCCCTAAGTGTTGTTATGACATCTTGACATTAAGGAAATCAAATCAAGTCTAACATATGTATGACAGGTTCCCATGTCACGTAAAGCATTGAAACTTCTCTTGTAGCATTTCTAGAGATATCAAAGAATAGTGGGAGCATTAAGTGTTTTTTTATCATAACTTGCAAGTGTTCCAAGAAGTAGGGGAGTGAAAACTAAATATTATCTCAATGTGCATCTCTTGTACAAGACACTGCTCCATCTCGACACTTTTCATCAAATATTGTCTCCTTAAATCTAATGCTACCCTTAAAAGAGTTTCATTATTGCTTAAATGTGGGTACACTTAGATCTCTTACCAAACTAAAAATAATCCTCAACAAGAGAAACTACAACGAATAACATCATTAATTTTTTCTCTATTAGAGACTGTTGGTCCTAAAATGTTGACTCTAAGCATGTTGAGTTACTAAAGACTTCTAAGGTTATTGGGAGCAGTAAAAGTCTTTACGACTTGCAAGGAATATAAGAGGCGGGGGGAAGAGAGTCATTAAATTTTACTCTGAATTTAACTCCGATTACACCTCTTGTACACCATATTGCATCGCCTCTTACATAGTTAGGATCTAATATATCTGAAAGTGATAACAACCCAACTAAGAGCTAATCCATAAAACTGAAACTCCTAATAAACTCTATAATCAACTTAGGAGGTCATCTTGGTTTAAAAACCTACTAACTTTAATGATTATGTAACCTCCCTAACTAGAGTTGAAATGGATTTTGGAAAGTTTACCGATTCTACTTTCTCTTATTAAACCATTAGCATCAATCATTCTTCTAAATGGAATAAAGCTATTATTAGCAAACCTGGCTCTATAAGTCCTTATCAACCTTGTCATGATTTCTTATGAATTACCTAAGGGTGTTCGTAACTAAACTAAGTCCTAATACAAACGTTAGGATACTAAGAAGCATGATTGATTGTCAAAGGTTATATTCAAGAGGAGAAAATTATCAAAGAATCTTCTTCTTACCTGTCTTGCAAAAGTTTCTTTGAGGATCATCATTGTTCTAGTAGCTTATAACAATTAAGAGCTACATTAAACGAACACTAAAAACAACTTTCCCTAATAACTGACTTACATATTTACATGTTCATAAAACAACCTGAAAGTTCTAAACTGAAGGTCAAAGAATACTTTGTCTGTAAGTCAATAAAATCCATATATGGGTTAATGCAAACATCATAATGTGATGAAATCTTAATGCAATTACTTTCATCAAGAATCAAGTGGATTAATGTACCTACCTCAAGATGAGTGGGAGTAACTAAAACAAACTTGTCCTTAAATCGATGACATTCTTTTGACAAGTATATGCTACATAAGTCAAACCATTCTTAACACATACTTTGATATAATTGATGTCAGAGATATCTCTTATATGATAGATATCATAACATACTGAGATAGACCCAATGGGACATTAGTTTCGTTCCATAAGTTTTAACTTAAAATGGGTCCTTATACATGTAACAAACAATATTGCTCTCCTTTAGAGGATAATACGATCAATGAGATTATTTCCTTATGCTTCATTGATTATAAGCTTTATGTAAGTTAAATTCTATACTCGTTTAGATATTACGCAATTTGCAACACACTAGATATGTCTAGATTAATGTGAAGCATCTAATTGAGTATAACAATATCCTTAAAGGAAACGAGAGACTATAATTTAAAGAAGAAGTGAGAACTCAAACCGATTGATTACTCTAACTTTGTAATACTCAAAGATGATAAAAATATAATTTCAGGGTATATCCTTATGTCAGCGGACAAATTCTATCTCATGGAGGAGTCATAATGAACTGATGATAACAACCTAAGTTATAATAACATAATATGTTGCTAATCACAAAACAATGACCACTAAATGTTGTTGAAAACTTATCAGTGGACTCATATGTTTATTAACACCATATAAATAATATATTGAAGACTTATTGTGATAAAGTTAGCTACCATGTTTCCTTGAACAGTAACAGTTCGAGAGGTGTTGCATTAAAATTCGATACAAAATTATTATATGTTTATGAACGAATTGAGGAAACTAAATCTTTGTATCGAATACGTTCATGATATGCTTAAGGATCCTATAACTAAAAGTCTATCACCCATAACTATTATGTAAGCGCTTATACTAATGACGGGTTTATTGATGACTATGTACAACTGCATATTGTACTATGAATTATTAACTATTAATTTTCCTCATCAGTTTTGATTTTGTATGTCTCTAAGATATGTTTTGCATACATAATGACATATAGACAATTATTATACAAATCAAACATTTAAAGGGCTTACTTGTAAATTTTGATCATAACTGTTAGGTTTTAAATTGAGGTTGTAATATGACTAATGGGGGTTCTGAGTTGAATGATGACTCAACGGCTGTATCACTCTGCTACGGTTCTTGGTTTAAAGCTAAAATGAGTGTTAACTCCTGATCAGGATTATCTAATGCTCATAATAAATGATTACTCGACCAAATGGGAGAATATAAGAATAAATAAATAAATAATGTATTTATTTATATATGGTCATTATAATCATTTATATAATAATAGATCAAAATATTAAATTATACCTTATTATATATTAGTTGGTAATTGCTAATGGACCATATTACCCTTATTAAATAATTAAGAGTTTCCCATTGGGTGTATATATAGAGAGATAACTAGAGAAATTAGGGTTAGACAAAAACACAATAACATCATTTCTCTATAAATTTGTCCCATCTCTCTCTCATAATTGTGTTCTTCTGAACACATAAACCCCATCAAAACTGTACACCCTAAATGGGAACTTGATCAATCTGACTAACATGACGTCTACTTCCCTCTCTGGTGTGGTTGCTGGCTTACCAGGTACACATAATTGAATTTACATAATTAGGGTTTATGTTTTACCCCTGTTCTTATAATATAATCAACATCGGGCTCAGACGCAAAAAAGGCTAGTACAATTGAACATTCTACTCGCTTGCTGGTGGATTTGGAAAACACGGAACGATATCGTTTTCAGAAGTGCAAGGGTGGACGCTGCAAAAATCTTGGCCGGAATAAAGGCTAGCGGGTTCTTATGGGTTAAAAATCGGGCAAAAATGTATACACTAGAATGGTCCAACTGGTGCAACTGTGACTTTGTATAAGGGGCTGTTTGTTTACCTCTTAATGAGCCTTTTAATGGTTCAGACCTCTTACTGGTTCAACACTTAATGGTTCAGACTGTTTCTTTCGTGAGTAGATGTCTGAATGGTTCAGACATTTGCCTCTGAATGATTAAGTATTATACATAGTCTGAATGATTAAGACATCTAATCTGAATTGGTCAGACATTTGCCTCTAAAGGGTTAAGCATTATACTGGCTCTTAATGGTTCAGACATCTTACAAGTTCAGCACTTAACCATTCAGAAGTTGCTAAACATCCCCTAACTTGTTTCTTGGCCAGTAACTTTTGCCAGTTTTTTGCCAGTTTCTAATACAATCAACCTTTAAAAAAAAGGAGATGCATTGATAAAAAAAAAGTTACGCTAAAATTGAAATAAATTTAAATATGAAAGTATTTTCACTATAAATGAAGATTGTGTAACATAAAGAAAAAAAAATCAATAATAAGAGACCCATGGAAACCTGAGTTGGATCTTTAAGTCAAACGTGTTTTACTGGTAATTTCATCATCGTGTCTACGGACGGGTGGGTTACTGGGTTTTCTCCAAAATTGGTGATGGACTCGGGTTACTTTAGGAGTCCTCCGTTTATCCAGTGGGTGCCCTAAAAATTTTCGGGATTAATTCTATTGGGGTAAAAAAAATCAATGATTGGATACTCAAGCCTGCTGATGGATTTGAAAATCCAAATGTCCAATCGTTGCTAGGCTAACTACAGACACGGAAGCGGCAAGCGGCGCGTGAAAGCCGAGATTATTTAATCTCACAGGTATAGCTCCACTTCATTCCATTTTTTCCACTTGTTATATAATATATATTTTTTTTAATTTACACCAAATTAAAGATAATTTTATCATCTTTAATTTTGTGTATTTTTATAAAAAAAAAATATTACCGTATGAAAAAGTTTCATCCGTTTAAAAATCATGGTGGAAAAATATATAAAAAGTAAACTTCCGTTTTGCTTCATGTGGTTTGGTCATTTTAACGATTTTGCTCCAATAGTTTAAAAATACTCATTTTCCTGCCTGATTTTTCTAACTTATCTTTATTTTGCTCCCAGCCTCTAACTCCATCAGGGAGGAAACTGGCGACAAACTCAAAAGATTAGGGAGCAAACTGGCGACAAACTCGAAAGATCAGGGAGGAAAATGACTATTTTTAAACTATTGGAGCAAAACCGTTAAAATGACCAAACCACAGGGAGCAAAACGGAAGTTTACTCATATATAAAATACATCATACCTCAATTTCGGTGAAAAGGCTCAACAAGCCTTTACAAATAACTGAAAAGGCTTAGAATACACGTGGCGTAATGTGGTTGGTTGATGCTGAAAGGATTTTTTAAGCCGTTACAGCAGCATTGATTTTGGTGAAAAGGCTCGTTGAGCCGCTACAAATGAACACGTGGCAATCATGGGTTGGTTGACTTGAAATGATTTTTTGAGCTGTGTCAGCTTCTTGAAACGGCTCGTTGAGCCGTTTTAAATGGCTATTTTTGAAAAAACGGCGTGGTCTTGGCTATTCTCGTGATTTTCCCTAATATTTTGCTCCTTTAGAACGGGCATATGTTACTTATACTTGATTTTACATCAATAACTCTAAAATAGTCTTTTGTTCGTTTTAAAATGCGAGTATGATTGTCGAAATTGCTCGTCGCTCGCTTAATTTCCTGCTCCGTCGTAGACGAGCTGATCGGCTTGCTTTGGTTTTAAAGGAGCCAAGCATGAGCGAAGATCCGCTCGGCTCAGTTCAGCTCGAATTAACATTTATTAATTTATCATATATATAATTATATATACACAAAAATTACAATTATATTTATAGTTTATACATACCACTCTATTGGGTTTGGCCCAATGTATGCTAATAGCCTAATATACATTTACAACCCAACAAAAACTTAACACTAAGTTTAATAGTTAAAGCTTAAATCGTAAACTGACAATCTTGACTCTTTTCTCTCATTAGTCGTCCATCGTCAATTGCCTCCCGCTATCACCCTACGCCACAATGCAATAATTGTTCTCTGGGGTATGCTCATCGACTCATCGGCCTCAACCCGAGCCTCATCCTCGGACACTCGAATCTTAAGCTTAGTGTCATCCTCGAACAGTGGACCTCAGTCGTCACTCGACAACAGAAACATCCCAAATTTATGGTTGTCAAAATCACTTGCTGCTTGCTTGACACTCGCTTGAAAAAATGTGTGTTCAAAAAATGCTCACTCGGTTTTCAGCTCGGTTGTAAACGAGCCAAGCACGAGCAAATGTCCACTTGGTTCGGTTTGGCTCGTGAACAACCCTCAAAGTGAGACCTCTCTCTAAGAGCTATATGCCTCTATCAAATGGGTTAGCCCCACATTAACGTTATATTTTATATTTTATTTTATAATTCATATATTTAGGTGACAAACACTAAATTTGTAAGATATCTTTTTAATACCAAGATATAAACAAGTAATATATGACAAATATAGAAATAGAAGTGAGAAAATTAATATAAATTTACCACTTCTATGGTTGTATAGTAACACGAAACAATTTTTTTCCCTAATAGCAATAACCAAGCGAGATGAAGAATTTTGGTTAGACGTGGGATCCAATATGGCGAAAAGCAATGAGTGGAGCAATTTGTTGGATCAATTTTATAAGATGATGCGTAGTTGTTGGAGTGAATAATGCCCCACCCTAGGGTGTTTTACGCTATATGGCAGCCCAGTTAACAATGGGGCATTATTGGGCGTTTTTACAAAATGGGTGTAGTGGGGATGTGAGGCATTATGTTAAATGAGATGTAAAATAATTAAATAAAACAAAAACCCTCAAAAAAACTTATTGGATAATAAAAAGGGAGATGAAAGGTGATTGGACAATGAAATGGGGGTAAGGCGTGTTTTAAATCACGCTGGAGGGGCTTTTATTACAAAATCACGCCCAGGGGGCGATCGAGGGGCAATATTGGGCGTTATTGGGGCTAAATTTTGAAAAAACACGCCCCACGACGCATGGTCTAAGAAACTTTCAAAGTGGAAGGCAAGTTTGCATTCTATTGGAGGAAGGTCAGTTCAATAATGTTTCTAACGCCTCCTAAGGTTTAAAATGCTAGAAGTGATTAAGGCGAATTTCTTTTGAGGAGATGTGGTCAATAATTGAAAAGTTCATTCGGATAGTGACTCGGATATCCGAATATCCAATTTTTTTTATTACTTTTTGATATTCGGAACCGGATATTTCAGATAGTTTCGGGTATCCGAATATAAGTTTTCGGATATTTCAGATAATTTTCTGATACTTCGGATATTTTTTAATATCCGGATATCCGAAAAAAACAAAAATTATATTTTCGGATATTTCAGATATCCGAAATATCTGATTTTTTTAAATCACTATTCGAATCCGAAAATTCGGATATCCGAATTTCGATCGGATATTTCGTATCGGATTTTTGAATACGAATAGTTTTGAACACCCATATTGATAATTGCTTACTTACAGAAAAATCAGGCTCTACCAGATGAAACAATGGTATTCCTAGGAAGGTTAATATACATGCTTGGAGGGTTGTGTTGGAACCTTAACCTTCAAAGAGTAATCTCAATACTAAGGGAATCGATGTTCCTTATATTATGTGTCTAGTTTGTTATGTAGAGGTGGAGACTAGGGATCATATCTTTGGAGATTGCACTGCTGTGGAATGGGTTTGGAGGGCAATAAGTCGTTGGTTAGACTTGGATTGGACAAATTCAAAAGCTTCGATGGATATATGTGTTTGGTTAGATGTACTAAAGATTTCCAAGACAGAGAAAGAGTTGGTGCAGGCGGTGATCTTTTCAATTTGGTGGTTCATATAGAGGTTTAGGAATGAATAATGATATCATCTATGACAAAAAAAAAGTATCAATCGAGAATGCCTATTTGATTCGATAGATTCTTTCGTATTTCTAGTAGAAAAGTAATTTTAGGGTTGGTTAGACCAAGTGGCTTAAAATCCGTTCCGTCATGTAACTTTTCTTATTTCACCGGCTAGTTTTTTCTAGTCGGTGGTTTCATGATCTTTATATATTGTGGCCTTTAAAAAAGTGTGTAACAACCAGACTTTTTGTAACACCTCGAAAATTCACGTCCTATAATGTGTTGACACGTGTCATAGGTTTGAACGTGTGAAAGAATGTTCTAGAAGGACTAAAGTTGACAAACAAGGAAAGTATGTGAACATACGGGTTCAAAATGTCAACTGTGAATAAATATACTTTACAATAACCCTACATGATGCTCATACCTTCAAACGAATAAATCATGGATCATACGAGGCTAAAAATGAAAGAAAGTGAGAGATTACAAACTACAAGGGTTAAATGTGTCAACATGTTTAAAGTATACCTCTGAGTGACCTTTTAACAAACCCGAAGCTTTGTAACGATTAATTATGCTCACTAGATTACATGATAAAAATTTCATAAGGTTTCGTTATCGTATGAGAAAGTTATGATCAAATTCGTATATAAGGGGTTAAAGCGTCAACATTGAAAATTATGACTTTTCGGGTAAACATGAAGTGACCAAGAACTTAACAAAGTGGGTATAAGTCATGAACCCCTTATAAGTCAAGTTGAGGGGCTCAAAGTGCAAGAAATAAAGTTGGTTGACCATTCGAAAGGCCAAGAGACAAGATGCAACAACTAGAAAAGTTTTAAACCTGAATACAAGGCTCAGGCGGGCCGCGTAAGCATTAACAGAAGCTTACGCGGGCCGCGTCAGACCCCCAGATGCAGAAAATCGTGAAAGTTGGCTGTTCAGCCTTGGAAATGACTTAAGAAGATATTTTCTCATCCATGGGCGACCCCTAAACATTCCTAGGCACTTAGGGACACTTGTGGGTGATCCATGATCAATTGTAGCCTTAGTTGTCAACAATCTAATGAGATTTAAACACTATATAAAGGCCTCATGTTGCAACCATTGATCACACCTCACTTCTGCATTTCTGGAGCTTCCTGGAGCTTAAGAGCAGACTCTAAGCCTTCCTAATCGTGCATAGGACTTTGGTAAGTATGCTTAACCTTTCTTAGTTGAGTTTTTACTTAGTTTTAGCTTAAAAGTCAAACCGTCGTAATTAACGGTTGACTTCGCGATTAATCATTAATGGTCCAGTGATTAGTCGAATTGAAAGTAGTTATAAGTTGGTAATTATGTGGGCTTTAAACCCTTAAAATGGCTCCCTCTGATTCCCACTCTAACTAGATCAAATGTCGGGTCAAAGTTGATTAGAAAAAGTCAACAAAACCTTAATTTACGAATTAACGCCAAATTAACAATGTAGAAGGCATGTAACCTATTTTATCACTCATATAACTTGTTAATAAGTATGAGAACTAGTCTAAGCTTGTTTGATCCGACAATTTTCTGTTTAGACCCGGTTCGGAACCGAAAGTCGTAAAACTTTGACTTTTGCTTTGACTTCAGTTCTGACCCGATTTAGTATGATTTAGAAATGCCTTAGAGCTTCCTTAGGACCAGGCTACATGTTAGCATAACCCTCTGTGGTTGGTTCATTGATTATCCGATTCGTTTACATGTTTCCGTTAATTGCTTAAATGTTGACCAATATGCCCTTTTGACCATAAAACGAGAATTTTGGATATGTAAAAAGACAATAACCTTTGTTACTGATTTATAAACATGTCCCTAAAATTTTACATCAGTTGGAGGTCTAGATTAGGAGTTATGCTCATTAGCGTAATTATAACGCCTTTTAGTAATTAAAAGGCGCAATTAGCATAAAGCCTATCTAAACCCAATTTTTGACACCAAACCTTTTACCCACTGATGTAATATAATATTTTGGGATTTTTAAAGATTTTTAATTATTTTTAACCTGCTCATAACCTAAGGTTATGGCATTAATTCGGTAAATACCGAATATACCCTTTTCGATCATAAAATGAGTTTTACATAGTATTTTGACACCAATCCAATTGATACTGATTTTATATAATAAATAAATTATTTTGAACTTTATAACCTGATCAGAAAACTCAGATTTCCTGTATAACTCGGAAATCGCTTAAAATGGCTTTTAAAGCGTATTAAACGCATAGTTTGGGTTTAAAACCATTTCGTCACATAAGACTTATTATCAACTGATAGGACCTATTAAAATAAATTATTTTACTGATGTATTCGGACCCGAATCTCAAAATTTTAATTAACCGCTTTTATAATCTTTAAAATGACCAAAATACCCCTACGGGGCTTATTTTGAGATTAAACTCGTTTTGGGCATAATGGAAGATATCCTACTGATATCACAACATATTTAAGGCATATTAACTTAGGAAACCTGTTTAGGACCCTTATGGTTACCCGTTACGCTTCTTGCGTGTTCGGTTCGGTTTATGTAACTAGTTTGCATAAATTAGCCGAAACGGGTCAAACCATATCATCTTTGTCTCAAAATCCAGAATGTGTTCAAGTTACCCATATTAAACAAGCATACAATCTTGTCGGGTCAAAACCACATTCTAAACCGGTCTTCGCGTTATCTTGCGTTTGAACCGTGTCTTCTTTTAAAACTAACCGGTCTAAGTTACGACTTAAATAAGACCCGTTAGGAATCTAATAGGTTAATAAAACCTTCGTTCCAGATTGAGAGCCCCAGTAGAAGTACTTGTGCTTGCTGATTAGAATATACGGCTGAGTATAAATTGCATTTGCTAGCTCAGGTAAATACTTTTAACTTATTTTTCCTATACGGGCTTGGGATACGGTATTATAATAATACCGCTTGGTCGGGTATTGAATGTCTAGTCGTATTGTGATTAAATTATTGAGGTAACCCGCTTTAATATGTATTGTTTGAAATAAAAGCCTTTAGGGGTTAATGACCATGTCCCGGATATCCTTGACATCATTGTCTTATAAAATGGCCACGTCTTAAGCACGAGTGTAGGCATACACTGAAAGTTGCTTAAAGGGAAACGGTATCTCACTCTCTCGTGGGCTTATACTTGTGGCGTGTCTGTTAATCTTGACTCGGTTTCCACATCGGGCACTGAACGTATAACGAACATGTAAATCTGTATACAAGATTATAAATATAATTGTCCCAAGTTATAAAAGATATTTTTGTGCCTGGTGCATCTAAATCAATGTTCTTAAACTCTTTTTAAAATGAGTCGGTTAATTGTATTTACCAGTGAAAACTGACGTATTTTCCAAAAAGGTTAAGTGACAGGTACTGAACGAAATTGGCTGGAAGCTCAGGGCGTTAATAAGGAATCTTGCAAGTTCTAGGCGTCTAAAGTCTGTTGAACAATGTTTATGTCTTAAGATCCGCCTGTGGATCCTTTACTTTCCGTTGTAATACTTTGATATTACTTTATATTCGGATTGTAATATATATTTATCTTTTGCTTCCGCTGTGCATTTATATATTGTGTTGTTTGACTATGATGATATCAACTACGTCACGATACTCCCCACCGGGCCCACCGGTGAATACGTGGAAAGTCGGGGTGTGACAGGTTGGTATCAGAGCCAACACTGAGTGAATTAAACGCTAGCCTTTTGTGTTTAATCTCAGTTACACAATTGCACATTCTTGAGTCTAGACAAGAACATAGGACAAATCCTAATTCGTTTTATTTTGTCCTTATTTGGTTCCTTTGTTATTTTTCTGATTAGCCCTTACATGGGCAAGTCATTTTCTGTAGAAGTCCCGTTTAGGGCAACCATATACTTGTTTAAATTTTAATGGAACGATTATATTTAAAATATCATTCCTATATTATAAGATCTACCATTATAATAAAATGGCAAAATCTAAAAAGAACAAGACCTAGCCCATGTGTCACTTTAAGACAGAGTCAAGATGCTAGTTCCACAATTAGATTCAGATCCCTGTTAACATTTCAATTTAGGATTGTTCTGCGTTGAATATTAAAAAGAGTCTAAAGGGTAAAACCTAGCCTAATTGTCATTGCAGACATGGCCAAGATGGTAAAACTTATTCAAAAAGATTCAAATCCTTGTTAAATAGCTGAGAGCATATTAACATGCTTGACAAAATGTGGTACGATAAAATCACATAAGTCATTCCTAAATGGGTTAATCTAAATTCCCTTATTTGAAATAATCATTCCTTAAGGATGAAGTGCCTACGGGCTATAATTAGCGTCCTCTGAGACTAAAGACAGTAGTAGTCTTTGACTCTCTGTCAAGAAAAGGTAATGAAATATGTTCAAACCTTAATGCCTCGATTCTTTGAAATCATGGCTTATATCATCCTATAAGAGGATCATATTATAAACATCCCTTAGAAGGGAAGTGCCTACGGGCTATAGTTAATGTCCTCTAAGACTGAAGACAGTGGTAGCCTACAACTCCCTGTCAAGAAAAGGTAATGAACTTTGATTCAAACCTTAATGCCTCGATTCTCTGAAATCATGGCTTATAAATTAAACTTGTCTACGTGACTAGGCCTTTTGTGCCATTATTAAATTATAATTAGGGATTGTAATAAAGATCCTGAATATATGCATGCTTAACAAATTAACCAAAATAGTTATTAAAAACCATGGTTAATAAATCGTCAAGAACGATAGTACTGTATGGGCTTCTAAATAAACCTTGCCCTTATTTCTTTTTGTAGCAATTAAAACTACCTACATGGCTGACTCTGACGAGATAAACAGTCATCCTCTGGAAAACCACGATGATGATAGGATTAATATAACCAGAGGAGAACTTCGTACACTGATTGATACAGCTGTATCTAAAGCTGTAGAGGAGCAATTTAGGGAGTATAGTGGGACTCATAGTAAAGCCTCATCTGTACCCCACTCTAAGTCTGTCCCCAAGACTCATTCTGAGGCTCATAGCAAGCCACCCTCAAAGAAAGATGAGTCAAAGAAGGATGATGATCGACATTCATCTATTCAACACAGTGTTTCATCCAAGAGGATAGTGTTCGATAATGAACCACGTACCAAGTCCTGTACCTATAAATACTTTGTTTCCTGCAAACCCTGAGATTTCACTGGGGAGAAAGGGGCAATTGATTGTATGACCTGGTTGGATGAAATGGACACAGTTGTCGATATCAGCAGTTGTGCTGAGAGAGATGTAGTGAAGTATGTATCCCAATCGTTCAAGGGAGAGGCACTGGCATGGTGGAAGGCTCTCATTCAAGCTGCTGGGAAGATTCCACTTTACAACATGTCATGGGAACAGTTTGTTGCTCTCATTATGGAGAACTACTGCCCTCAACACGAGGTTGAGAGGATTGAGTCAGATTTCTTATCATTGGTTATGACAAACTTAGATTGTCAAGCTTACCTCACCAGTTTCAATACCCTGTCCAGACTGGTTCCTTACCTAGTAACACCAGAACCCAAGAGAATTGCTCGCTTCATTTGGGGTTTAGCCCCAGAAATCAAAGCCAGTGTTAAGGCTTCAAGACCTAATACATTCAGGTCAGCGGCAGATCTGTCGCTATCTCTCACACTCGATGTGGTCAGAAACAAGGCTGCCAAAGCCTCTGAAGATGGAAAGCGTAAAAGGGAGGATGAGAATTCTCATCGCTCCGATAGGAAGAGGAACTCTAAGGATAAGAAGAGTTCTGGGTTTAAGAAAGACAGCCAGCAGTCGGGTGGGAAGACCATGTGTGAAACCTGTCGAAAATACCACCTCGGGAAATGCAGATTTGAATCTCAGCCTCTACCTTGTGGGATTTGCAAGTCTAAGGAACATACAACCTTGGATTGCAAGAAATTGAAAGACGCAACCTGTTATGGTTGCAACGAGAAGGGGCATATCAAGACCAACTGCCCTAGGAATCAGAAGAAGCCTGAAGAGGCCAAGAAAACAAACGCATGATGAACGCCCAGGATATGGTGCAGAATGATAATTACATAGCAGGTACCTTTCCTTATCAAAAAGTTTATGCAATTTTTTTTTTATACTGGCACATATGATTCTATAATGAATGATAAATGTTGAGAACTGTTGTCTCCGCCTGATTAGGACTCCGGTCATTTAATTCGAGGTAGAAATTGGCCGATGACACTATAGAAAATGCTCCAACAAATCTTAGATTGATATTTTATATCTATTAGAAATCATTCTTTTCTGATATCCTTATGACAAGCTTTCAAGCTATCCAAATTCATCACTATAATAAAGACAGATGTGACATTTTGATTCCCTGTCAAAAAGATGATGGATTAGGACCAAACTTTAAATGACATTAATGGTCTTTTGTGACCTAGGCTAAGTATAATTGATATATATTAAATAACGTTCATTAAGAATGTTAATGCTATATTGGCCGGTATGGTTTAATGAAACCATGGTTAGTATATAAGGCCATGAGAATGAGGAATAGCAGTTGTCGGATCGCAACCAAGAAATTGATTCATTTAGTAATAGGAACCAAATCTTGGGTATGACAAACTCGGATATGACATCAGTCAATCACGCCATTGATGATGCGACACATGCTAATGATACTACAATTGTAAACCTTAGAAAGTCCAAGGATGTTCTTCAAACCATGATAAGACGCAGCCGTTGGAAAAGCTGTGAAGGGATCGTGAAAAAGGTTTAGAGAGCCGAATGCTACTTACTCTAAATCCTTCATAAACTATAAGTATAGCAAACTTTTAAAATCTTTCCTAAGAACCATAGTTATTAAGTGAAAGCGAAAATAGTAGGAACCATTTCTTCTGTTCCTGTCAGAAATCTTTAAGTCATAAAATTCTAATGTACCCTCTCTATAGATAAAGGACATTCGCATGTAATTGATATATCTTTAAATCCCTATTGATTACGAATACCAAATGGTATGACAAAACCGCCGTATAAAAATTGATGTATCTTAATAAGTTCCATAGATTGCTTCCATGCCTGATCAGTATGGAGGTTTAATGCATGGAACCACAAAGATATCCCAATGATTATATGGTACTAAAGTCAACTAATAGTATTCAAAGAAGATATCCAGAATGGAATTGTCCAAGTAAGTGTCTCTGATTAAATATGTGGACTCGTAACATAAATATGCCACTTATCTAACACAGGCAAGGATAAATGAACTGGAGCCGAGATTTGGAAAAATCTCTGTAATCCCCGTGTGTCTTGATTACCTTCTGCAAAGACTACCCTATTTACCTCCCGAGAGGCAAGAAGAGTTAAGATTAACATCCCACTTTGGGTTGGAGTGTTGTAGAACCCCATGATTGATTATGGAATAATCAAAACCCTAATTAAGTAAATTTTAAGATAAGAGATTCATATAGCCTAACTTAATATTCCGAGAGTTTGATATTGCTAAATAAGAAAGACGGTTCATTTTGCTTATGCATTCATTACCGAAACCCTATTTAGACAACGATTAAGAATCGCCATCAACTACCCAGGATCGTCGAGTTATTCAAATAGCTATAAGGATTAGCTATTCCTTAAGAATAGTTTTAAGCAATGGTTGGGATAACCATCTCACCTTAAGATAAGCTTTTCTATAATAGTTGTATATAAGTATCAAGGTGGCTCCTTTGAAGACCTTGTATAGATGGAATGTTAAACGCCTATTGATAGGACAATAGATTGGTAAGTCCAATTATCAGGATCCGAAAGTTGCAATAGAAGCAACAAATAAGATCACGCAAATACATAATCATCTGTAAGATGCTAGTATTCGGCAGAAAATCAAGGATTAATGAAAATAACAAACCTCCTAAATTCTTGTTAAGGATAAGGTTCAACAAAAGATATCACCCAGGAAAGGGTGTGCCAAGTTTGTTAAATTGTCAGGCTAGTTAAGCTCTGAATATATAGAATCATTCAAAGGAAATCGAATGTATCAAGATCAAGTAGCTTATAAGCTAAAACCTATTTAGGGAGCTTGGCGGAGCTCGCAATACATTGCACACTAGTGACAGAAGGATGTGTTTCGCCAATAAGTCAAGAAGCACTGTCACATAATGATATGCAGATTTATGATGTGATGAGTATCCTGTATCGATTGAAGATCAACAGGTTAAGAAGCCCCAAAAAGATACATGTGCCAAATATAGGGATCACTTTGGGAGCTTGGAAAGACTCCAAAAATGTTATAGAAGTTAAATCCATTATGCGACAAAAAGAACTTCCACCATCTTAACAAATCTCGAGGTCGAGATTTCTTTTAAGGGGGTGAGGATGTAACACCTCGAAAATTCACGTCCTATAATGTGTTGACACGTGTCATAGGTTTGAACGTGTGAAAGAATGTTCTAGAAGGACTAAAGTTGACAAACAAGGAAAGTATGTGAACATACGGGTTCAAAATGTCAACTGTTAATAAATATACTTTACAATAACCCTACATGATGCTCATACCTTCAAACGAATAAATCATGGATCATACGAGGCTAAAAATGAAAGAAAGTGAGAGATTACAAACTACAAGGGTTAAATGTGTCAACATGTTTAAAGTATACCTCTGAGTGACCTTTTAACAAACCCGAAGCTTTGTAACGATTAATTATGCTCACTAGAATACATGATAAAAATTTCATAAGGTTTCGTTATCGTATGAGAAAGTTATGATCAAATTCGTATATAAGGGTTTAAAGCGTCAACATTGAAAATTATGACTTTTCGGGTAAACATGAAGTGACCAAGAACTTAACAAAGTGGGTATAAGTCATGAACCCCTTATAAGTCAAGTTGAGGGGCTCAAAGTGCAAGAAATAAAGTTGGTTGACCTTTCGAAAGGCCAAGGGACAAGATGCAACAACTAGAAAAGTTTTAAACCTGAATACAAGGCTCAGGCGGGCCGCGTAAGCATTAACAGAAGCTTACGCGGGCCGCGTCAGACCCCCAGATGCAGAAAATCGTGAAAGTTGGCTGTTCAGCCTTGGAACTGACTTAAGAAGATATTTTCTCATCCATGGGAGACCCCTAACCATTCCTAGGCACTTAGGGACACTTGTGGGTGATCCATGATCAGTTGTAGCCTTAGTTGTCAACAATCTAATGAGATTTAAACACTATATAAAGGCCTCATGTTGCAACCATTGATCACACCTCACTTCTGCATTTCTGGAGCTTCCTGGTGCTTAAGAGCAGACTCTAAGCCTTCCTAATCGTGCATAGGACTTTGGTAAGTATGCTTAACCTTTCTTAGTTGAGTTTTTACTTAGTTTTAGCTTAAAAGTCAAACCGTCGTAATTAACAGTTGACTTCGCGATTAATCATTAATGGTCCAGTGATTAGTCGAATTGAAAGTAGTTATAAGTTGGTAATTATGTGGGCTTTAAACCCTTAAAAGGGCTCCCTCTGATTCCCACTCTAACTAGATCAAATGTCGGGTCAAAGTTGATTAGAAAAAGTCAACAAAACCTTAATTTACGAATTAACGCCTAATTAACAATGTAGAAGGCATGTAACCTATTTTATCACTCATATAACTTGTTAATAAGTATGAGAACTAGTCTAAGCTTGTTTGATCCGACAATTTTCTGTTTAGACCCGGTTCGGAACCGAAAGTCGTAAAACTTTGACTTTTGCTTTGACTTCAGTTCTGACCCGCTTTAGTATGATTTGGAAATGCCTTAGAGCTTCCTTAGGAACAGGCTACATGTTAGCATAACCCTCTGTGGTTGGTTCATTGATTATCCGATTCGTTTACATGTTTCCGTTAATTGCTTAAATGTTGACCAATATGCCCTTTTGACCATAAAACAAGAATTTTGGATATGTGAAAAGAAAATAATCTTTGTTACTGATTTATAAACATGTCCCTAAAATTTTACATCATTTGGAGGTCTAGATTAGGAGTTATGCTCATTAGCGTAATTATAACGCCTTTTAGTAATTAAAAGGCGCAATTAGCATAAAGCCTATCTAAACCCAATTTTTGACACCAAACCTTTACCCACTGATGTAATATAATATTTTGGAATTTTTAAAAATTTTTAATTATTTTTAACCTGCTCATAACCTAAGGTTATGGCATTAATTCGGTAAATACCGAATATACCCTTTTCGATCATAAAATGAGTTTTACATAGTATTTTGACACCAATCCAATTGCTACTGATTTTATATAATAAATAAAGTATTTTGAACTTTATAACCTGATCAGAAAACTCAGATTTCCTGTATAACTCGGAAATCGCTTAAAATGGCTTTTAAAGCGTATTAAACGCATAGTTTGGGTTTAAAACCATTTCGTCACATAAGACTTATTATCAACTGATAGGACCTATTAAAATAAATTATTTTACTGATGTATTCGGACCCGAATCTCAAAATTTTAATTAACCGCTTTTATAATCTTTAAAATGACCAAAATACCCCTACGGGGCTTATTTTGAGATTAAACTCGTTTTGGGCATAATGGAAGATATCCTACTGATATCACAACATATTTAAGGCATATTAACTTAGGAAACCTGTTTAGGACCCTTATGGTTACCTGTTACGCTTCTTGCGCGTTCGGTTCGGTTTATGTAACTAGTTTGCATAAATTAGCCGAAACGGGTAAAACCATATCATCTTTGTCTCAAAATCCAGAATGTGTTCAAGTTACCCATATTAAACAAGCATAAAATCTTGTCGGGTCAAAACCACATTCTAAACCGGTCTTCGCGTTATCTTGCGTTTGAACCGTGTCTTCTTTTAAAACTAACCGGTCTAAGTTACGACTTAAATAAGACCCGTTAGGAATCTAATAGGTTAATAAAACCTTCGTTCCAGATTGAGAGCCCCAGTAGAAGTACTTGTGCTTGCTGATTAGAATATACGGCTGAGTATAAATTGCATTTGCTAGCTCAGGTAAATACTTTTAACTTATTTTTCCTATACGGGCTTGGGATACGGTATTATAATAATACCGCTTGGTCGGGTATTGAATGTCTAGTCGTATTGTGATTAAATTATTGAGGTAACCCGCTTTAATATGTATTGTTTGAAATAAAAGCCTTTAGGGGTTAATGACCATGTCCCGGATATCCTTGACATCATTGTCTTATAAAATGGCCACGTCTTAAGCACGAGTGTAGGCATACACTGAAAGTTGCTTAAAGGGAAACGGTATCTCACTCTCTCGTGGGCTTATACTTGTGGTGTGTCTGTTAATCTTGACTCGGTTTCCACATCGGGCCCTGAACGTATAACGAACATGTAAATCTGTATACAAGATTATAAATATAATTGTCCCAAGTTATAAAAGATATTTTTGTGCCTGGTGCATCTAAATCAATGTTCTTAAACTCTTTTTAAAATGAGTCGGTTAATTGTATTTACCAGTGAAAACTGACGTATTTTCCAAAAAGGTTAAGTGACAGGTACTGAACGAAATTGGCTGGAAGCTCAGGGCGTTAATAAGGAACCTTGCAAGTTCTAGGCGTCTAAAGTCTGTTGAACAATGTTTATGTCTTAAGATCCGCCTGTGGATCCTTTACTTTCCGTTGTAATACTTTGATATTACTTTATATTCGGATTGTAATATATATTTATCTTTTTCTTCCGCTGTGCATTTATATATTGTGTTGTTTGACTATGATGATATCAACTACGTCACGATACTCCCCACCGGGCCCACCGGTGAATACGTGGAAAGTCGGGGTGTGACAGGTTGGTATCAGAGCCAACACTGAGTGAATTAAACGCTAGCCTTTTGTGTTTAATCTCAGTTACACAATTGCACATTCTTGAGTCTAGACAAGAACATAGGACAAATCCTAATTCGTTTTATTTTGTCCTTATTTGGTTCCTTTGTTATTTTTCTGATTAGCCCTTACATGGGCAAGTCATTTTCTGTAGAAGTCCCGTTTAGGGCAACCATATACTTGTTTAAATTTTAATGGAACAATTATATTTAAAATATCATTCCTATATTATAAGATCTACCATTATAATAAAATGGCAAAATCTAAAAAGAACAAGACCTAGCCCATGTTAATCGCTAATCGCCTCGCTATCGCAACTTGAATTATAGGTTATGGATATTGTTTTACGTGTATGTATGTTATTATGTGTTACTTGTGCATGTATATTTTTATGTTGAGGTGTTTAATCGCAAAACGCAATCGCAACTCTATCGCAACGAAATCTCATCGCAAACTCGAGATTTACGAATTTCTTTTGTGATAATTAGTAGTTAGGTTATTTGTGTAACTAATGGGTAATACTATCGCAATGCTTACTCAAAACACATCGAAACGCTCAACGGGCAAAACGAAACACCGAAACCTAACTCGTCGGGCCATTTCGATCGAATGACCATTCGATCGAATGGTCATCCGAACGGATGACCATCGTTCGGATGACCATTCGATCGGATGGCCATCCGATCGATGTTCCATCCGATCCGCACACCTGTGCTCCTCTTTCCTCTTATGGAATCCTATAAATACCCCTGTCACATCCCAAACAGTGATGTGACAGCTCTCTCTCCTACCAGAACGCTCAAGCCCTCTTTTCTCTCGATTTCTCACGATTCTTGTAAGTTTCTACCCCGAATCTTGTACATCTATCATCTACACGCACTTCTTCATCATTTTCACCTTTGAATCTTCACTTTTAACCATGAAATCAGCAAGTTTGGGGTGTTCTAAGATGATGTCATCATGGAGTTCTTATGAACTTCAAGTTTTGGCCTCATTCCACCAAGAACAACTCAGATCTAAAGGATTTCAACATGTTTCAACACTATTTTTGCATAAATCTAAACGTTTTCAAGATTTGAAATATTGAAAGATGATTCACAACATTCTTTCAAATCTTTTACACTCAGTGCATTCAAAACCGGTAGATTCGAGACTCATTCAGGCCTTCTACTCGTTCCTAGTGAAGTGTCGGTCTGAGATCTGATTTCTACAAAGAGACAACCGATTCCGGGTTGAACATGAACAACCATCAAAGAACAGTTGACTGGTCAGATTAGGGTGATTCCCGTCCGATCGGATGACTTAGGCTTGGTGGAGTTTCTGTTGTTCAAATCGTATCATACCGTCTCGATCTAACCGCAAACTTTCAAACTTAATAAATTTCAAAACGACCAAGTCACCAAACGGACTGCCGTCCGATCGGATTGCCATCCGATCGAACGACAATCCGATCGGATGACATATGGTCTCCAACATCATTACTCTGAGAAATGCCTTGCTGGACGGATCGCCATCCGATCGAATGACCGTTCGACCGGACGACCTGAAAGGTAGAGATACTTCTCTGATTTTAAAATGCTACAACGAAAACTTCAAAGCCATCATACACAAACACATCCATCTCAAACGAGTGGCCCACCGACCGAATGGCCAACCGATCGGATGACCATCCGTTCGGATGGCACTTCGACACTCTTTCACTTGCATCGATTTACGTGCCACTTATCGCTTATGCTATCGTTCTGTAATCAGGCTCACTCTAGCGCTCCCTTCAATCCATTAACTACCATCGCTGTGAGTATACTCGATCCCTTTTTGCTTTAAGCACTTTTGGGTGTTACATACGTTACATATATCAAATCACATCGATCATACAACGCAGACACTTTTATACGCTAACCTCTACCGCATGTTATACGTGTTACTCGATGAATGCTTGTATGTTATGTTTACACGGTGATTGTTGCCTGACACCCTAGCAACGATAGTACTATAGTTTGGACTCAGCACCTGTCGGGGACAGGGGTTGTTAAGGGCTTTTCTCACATGTCACAGTGGTGATATGTGTTGCGCATTCTATAACTCGCAGTCACGTCTGTGCATATTTCATTGTCGATAACCTACTTGCTTCACATTAAATAATGTTACATGCTGGTTATGCGTAAACTCTTTCGCGATCTATTATACTACTAAACTTGTATGCTCACCTTTACACTATGTGTATTGACCTGGTTATGCGTAAACTCTTTCGCGATCTATTATATTACTAAACTTGTATGCTCACCTTTACACTATGTGTATTGACCTCTATTTTAACGTATGTGACAGGTGTTTAGGATGCTTTGCTTGTTACTTGCTGGAATCAAGCTAGGATGGAGTCTTGAAACAAATCTAATAAAAATCTGAGTTGTCAGAACAGTTTACTTGTTTTTGAGACAATTATCTGTAATAACTATTGTTACTTTATCTGTTAGTAGTATGGGATATTAACATTAAAGATTCGGTAATTTAATAGTTGTTGTGGATTCTCTTGAACAATCTGTTTCGCTCAGTGCCGCGCCCTGATGATTCCGCCATCGGTTGGGGTGTGACAAAATAAGAATAAGAATTTTGGATCAACACCTCTGAAACACGAGCTTAAAACCGCCTAAAGCGCTAAGTGTGGAATAACACATATGGAACCAAAAGTTTCGAATTGTTGAAACATCTCCAAAGTCATTACGGTTGTCAAAGAAAAGGCAGGTATTGTTACCAATGATCAACACTAAGAACAGAGGCCAAGCCCCAACAAGGTAATATGCAGCCGTGTCACACGATACCGCTAGCATGGATTATTAGTCTTGGGGCAACATGCCATGTCGATCAGAACGCTTAAAATACGTCCTACTTTATATACAATATGATCAGCTATGAGAAAAAAAAAGTATCTCCATGCTCTCACTAACAATACCCTCACACATACAACCTTTAAACTAACACTTACTCTTACATCGTAGGCGGGTTACATAAAGAATTTCTACCGATTTTCTATCGTTACAAAGCTCTCACATCCAACCCAAGATCTTTTATTGCCACGGTAATGGTTTGATTTAAGTAGTGGCGAAACTTGACCCGAATGACCCGATGGGGGGGGGGGGGTCGAAAACGTATATACCCAAAAATTTCTATAGAACCGGGGGGTCGAAAACGTATATACCAAAATTTATATACGAAACCTATATATATAACACTACTGAGCGAAAAATTTCTATACGTACCTTCATGAGAGGCAAACATAGAAAAACGATTGCTTTTAATAGTAGTACGTCTTATTGGTGGTTCTAATTGTTAAACCAAATCTCTTATGTTTGCTTGAACATGAGAGTATATAAATGCTAAAAGATTAGTATAAAAAATCAATCTTATGTAACTAGATTTTTCTTAGTATTTCTTATTTATACACATTAATAATTATAACAGACTATATACTTTTAACTAAAATAAATCCATA
This sequence comes from Helianthus tuberosus, assembly GCA_030545235.1. Classification (NCBI taxonomy): domain Eukaryota; kingdom Viridiplantae; phylum Streptophyta; class Magnoliopsida; order Asterales; family Asteraceae; genus Helianthus; species Helianthus tuberosus. The sequence continues at coordinate 130,310,485 of CM060420.1, read as the reverse complement.
TAAAATCATTGAAATCTAAACATCGGTTTTAGGTTTTGATTTGATTAGATGTATGAACGGAACGACGCCATACGCACGCTAAACATCGGATACCACATAGTGCGGAAATTCTTTTCCATATATGGACTTCAAGTTCACATTACTTTTTTCTATTTTCTTTCTTTGTGTGTAGTTGGTGGGTGTGTCAACTATTGGACCACATTTTTCCACACGTTGTTTTCTAGCAATTTTTCCACTTGCCAATGACATCTAGCGTAGGAGGACTTGAGTTCTTCATTGAAGACTCAAGTTCAATTCCTATTTGGTGTAAAAAAGAAGTGAGGCATTGGTGGGCAGTGATAGGAGACTCAGGGAAACCTGGGTTCGATCCTTGAACCAAACGAGTTTTACTGGTAATTTACCGTCGTGCATACGGGCGGGTGGGTTACTGGGTTTTCCCCGGAATTGGTGGTGGACGACTCAGGTTACTCTCGGAGTACTCCGTTTGTCCAGTGGGTGTCCCGAGAGTGCTCGCGATTGATTTGTTGGCCGTTCAAAAAAAAAAAAAAACAATTTTTCCACTTAACCAACCACATGCTTAGATTTGCAAAATTAACTTATGAACTTGTCTCATTGATCATAATCAAGGTGTTGTGTATTGTCGTCATAACAACAAACAAATCATTCAAAAAACAATTAAGATTTATGTTCCACATCAGTCGGCGCCATCGCTGAAACACCGCAACATTGGGGCAGCGTCGAGGGAGTGGGGCAGAGGCGTTGAGGGGTTTACCGGAGTGGGGGTGAGAATGAGTTGAAATAGAGGGGATTCAATAGTTTCATAAAGCATTACGTCTATGATATTGTAATATAAATTACACAAGATAATATGTGGTTCAATTGCTATCAGTTAACGAAACACTACATCTCATAATTTTAGGTTGTATTCTTTCCGATGAGACGATAAAAAACATACGGATATAACTCAATGTATTCTACTTTGGGTTAGATAACATGTATTTGACCATTAGTCATAGGTGTAGCATAAAATCTTGATGATCAGGACCGTAAATGGATCCAACGAATATACATATAGCTTGTTTGAGTCTGTTTATGTAAGTCTATTCGAATAAATAAACGGGTGGTTTGAACATAATAAATATGATTGATTTTTTTATTTGTCCGTTAAGATACTGATTTTATCTTTTCCTTTAGCTTTATACAATAAGATACTAAATGTAAACGAGAGGAAATAAACTAGTTAACGCATATAAATATATACATATAACGAGGCCAAGTTCACCAAACATGTGATATTCAGCTTCATCTATCAAACACAAACTATATTGGCTGAACAACCTCTATCGTTAATTAGTATTCACCCAAATTCTTGGCAAAGTTTGGATATTTGGAATGCACCATGTGACTTACTTTGTAAGGATTAAACTCTAGCTACCAAAAAAGTGGGATAACTAATGTTCATGCCAGGTTCAACAACACGGTTAAGTTAGATCGTATTATCAGTGAGGTCAAAAGTGTGGGTTTTTTTTTTGTGGTATACGTCTAGAACTAAAGGAACGTCTATTTCATGGGTAGATTGGTGTAAATTTGTTATGTATGTTTCGGCAGCCTCGGTTTGAGGTGGCTTGTATTTTAATGAAGTTTACTTTTCAAAAAAGAAAAAAAGTTTGTAGCCTAATGATACCACGTGTTTATTAAGGTGTAGTATAGTATTTAATAGTTGATTGGTTTACGGTTAGAAAAAGAATGGTGTTCATGTCATTTGATGTTGTAGTGTGCTCTAGCTCATGGCTAGAGACTTTTATTCCCTAATAATATTTTGATTTTGTTGCCGGTGAGACAATAAAAATTGAAAATTGGTATTTGGTAACAAATTTACTTTGATCATTAAACCCCACAACTATTAACGAATTTTATGGGTATGCTATTTAGTTTTTATGAACAATAATTTTTTACATTTATATAGCATTTAACTTTGTATTTGCAAGGATTTGAATTCACGATCTTTTTTACAATAAATAGACACCATATCACTAGATCACTAATTGCTAAAGCAAGTTTAGAATACATAAATATTAATGATTTTGTACAGGGGCGGACCTATAGGTAGTTAAGGGGTGGCGTCCGCTACCCCTTGGTCGGAAAAAAATTGGAAAAATTAGTGTAAATTTTGGAAAAATTTGACGTTTTTTCGATTTCGTTACCGCTTATTTATAAAACGTTACCGCTTGGTCGGAATCCTAGATCCGCCACTGATTTTGTACATATATCACATTATCACTTATGTGTACCCACGTATCCATGATAGAAGCCATTTACACGTTCACCTCCATTTCCTTGTTCCATGTTTTGTAATTTCCATAACATTAGGTTTGTTTAGTTAGTGGGTTTAGTTTGTTAGTATATTCCTCTTCGGTTGCTTTTGTAACCCTATAAAATAACACATATTATTTGAGTCAAGATTATGAATGAAAAATATTAAAAGAGAGTTATCAAAGTCCAGCTTTTTGCTATTTTCTTTGGATCAATTGGTTAACGACTTGGTTCGTATGAATCATCTATGTGACCATGTCATGTAACTCAAGCTACCCGAAATGTAAAAAGAGAATTGTAATTAACGTGAGAGGCGTCAACATTGCCTTTTAAGGTATATATAATATATAATTTACAAACGATTCAAATTCGGTTTTCTACAACCACACCTATAATATAATTATCATGTTAGTAAAATAAAATAATTGTATGGCTGTATTATCCACCTGAGATTAAAATGTTGTTATAACTTTCATCACTATTTTTATAAAGTTTGACCCTTCTTTTTACTCTTATGTTTCACCTAACATTAAAATGTTATAACTTTCATCACTATTTTTTTTAAAGTTTGACCCTTCTTTTTACCTTCTTATGTTTATGGCGGGAAACGAGCTAAGTTGAGGCGAGTCAGGTTGGGTAGGCTCGAGCTCAAACTTAAACGAGTCTGCTCGACTTGACTCGTTTATTTTATCGGGCTAAAAGTTCGAGCTAGCTCATGGCTCGTCGAGCCGGCTTGCTAAATTCTATATTTTTAATTTTTTTAATGCATATTGATTATATAAATGACAAATTAATAAACTTTTAACATAAAAATATGTATTATTTTTTTAATATTTATTAGAGACTAAAAGAAAATTTCAAATTACTATATGTATTATTTCTGTTTTTTTTCTAATATTTTTATATGTTATTATTGTTATATTAATACTTGCTGGTTAATTTAAACGAGCTAACGAGTCAATTATCAAGCTAGCTACAAGCCGGGCCAACCTTGGCTCGGGAGTGGCTCGTTTACAAACAATCTTTTTTTGAGCCAAGTTATTTTCGAGTGAGTTTCGAGTAAGTCGTGAGCTTTTTAAACGACCCTACTAGTTATGTTATTCATTTTTTATATAATTCCCTTCTGAATATTGATGTTTGGCATGAATGGATTATGGGAATTCAGAGTATCTATACACATGAACTCATAAAATCACAAATATGAACAAAACACAGTAAATATATAACTAGATTATTGTGGCTCTAATTCACAACATACCAAAATGTTAAGGATGGCAACCACAATGTTATGGTGTGTTTTCTCCCAACATTTCAAAGCAAACAACACATTAACTTATCAAACATAATATGAATTTTGAAATATGTGAACATAAACTTAAGTGTAAACAGGTGGTGGTGATGAGTCAGGTGGAATCATGCTACGAGGAGTGCTTCCCTTTGGTGCTGGTGGCGTTCTTGGATCATTTCGGTCGATTCTGTAGTTCCCGCTTTGATCTACATTACCCCAATATCATTACTCATTACCATCATATATATTCAAACAAACTTTAAATACCAAATTCATGCTATTTTCTAAAAATAAATAAATTAAGAGACTAAAACTATGTTCTTGTGGTCATCACACCATAGGACTGCAAGTCATCACAGCCTTGCCAATCCATATTAAGTAGACATATGGTAAAGTCATTTTTCTAATAGTGTAGAGTAAGTATACATGGAGATGACCTACTTAGTCGAATTCAAAGGGTAGTAATGTTAGCAATAGGTAACCTGCTAAGACACGATAACAGAAAAGTACACCATGTGATTTTTTACGTTTTTAAAAATAATCAAAATTTGAAAGTTAGGATCCATTATTTCTCCTTCTAGGTGCATAAAATATACATCTGTCTTATAGACATTTGATATAAAGTAGTTAAAAGAGTCGTATTCATGTTTAAAATTTTTGTTGTTCGCGTTATCAGATACCTGTTAAACCTGCTAAGACACGATTTGCCAGCCCTAAATGTTATGACTCCGAGATCTATGGACGTAGTTTTTAACAGACTTAGTTTTGCTATTCAAAAAGGGGGTAGCGAGGCAGCTTGTTGCCCATTTACCAACTATCTCGATGTAAATTCATCTTATATATGAGATGATTTATGACATAGAGATATATACTAAAATTCAAAACAAACCTGCGGTAATGAAAAGAAACTGCAAAATGAAGATAGCAACAATGAAGATGAAGATGGAAACACTTCTCATATGAATGTAGGCCATGGAGACAAAACCCAACTTCATTCGTCTTCAAATGATTCAACGAGCATTTTATAATGATCATTCATTAAGTATACAAGTCAACTAGAACATGGACCATTTGACATTTGATTCGAATATTCATATATAATAATCAAATTAATGATCAATCATTAGAGTATTGAATGCATCGATCCACACCTAATGACGGGCGACAAGCATTTTATAATTTCTTGACGTGATCTCTTAATTGCCATTGTCAATACTTATAAGACCATGGGGTATGGGGCGGGGTTGGGGGAAAACGCCTAAGCCACCATCCCGGGGGCTTGGGTTGGGGCTTGGGTTTGGGCGTGGCTCCTTTGGCGTGGGTTTGAAGCCGGGCGTGGAGCGGGTTAGCAAGATGACATGACGGGCTCTCAATGGCCAAACCAAACTAGCCATTTCACATGCCCCCAACCCAAGCCCCCAACCCAAGCCCCACCATACCCCATGGGCGTTTGTTTTTTTTCCCATTCCACGTGTCAACAAATGCCCCAAACCATGCCCCAACCCAAGCCCACCATACCCCACGGTCTAAATAGGAAAAGTTACTAGTATATTATCCAGCTCTGAAAAAAAAAATTTTACGTCAAAACGTACGCCAATTGAAAACGTACATAAAAATAAGCACGAAACCATATTATATTTGACCTGATTCATTTCTGAAAAAATAATATAAAATTTATGTCAAAACGTAGAACAATCGAAAATGTATATATTATATTTGATCCGACTCATTTCCAGGGAAAATAAACGTCGAAATGTAAAACAACTTGAATTTATATCCACACGAGTTAATTACATAGTTAGTCCATGTGGTTTACACAAAATAACAAACTAAGATACTAATAGTAAAAATCACTTCATGGGGTACTAACTTTCCATTTTTTAACATGTGAGGGTATTAACGTTAATTCCTTGTTAACTATTAGTACCTTAGATTGTTAGTTTGTGTAAACCACAGGGACTAACTATGTAATTAATAACCTCACATGTTAAAAGATGGAAAGTTAGTACCTCAGAATGTGATTTTAAACTATTAGTATCTTAGATTGTTAATTTGTGTAAACCACAGGGACTAACTATGTAATTAACTCGATTATAAAGTCTTTAGAAAGTTAAGGAATTGTTAGTGTCAACGCTAAAAGCTGAATGTAAAAGTATAAAAAGACAAAAAGAAAGCAAAAGGACAAAAAAAGATAATAAAAAGAAATACCACATTACTATTCACCCAAGTTGATAATTATAGTATACTAGTAAATAGTAAATAGTCACGTGCTCGTTGCCGCAATGTTCTGTAAAAAAATTACGTTAAAACGTAGATCAACCGAAAACGTACATAAAAATAAGCACGAAACGTATTATATATGACCTGACTCATTTTCAGAAAAAATAAATTTACGTTAAAACATAAATCAACTTAAATTTACGCTCACACGCACATAAAAATAAACTTATAAAACTTAATTACAAAGTCATTAAAAGTTAAGGGGTTATAAGTGTTAATACTGGAATTTAAAGGGTAAATGTATACAAAAATAAAAAAAGACAAAATAAAAAGAGTAAACTTCACCTTTTGTCCTTTATGTATTATCTGAATTTTGAAACGTGCCCTTTAAAAGTTCTAATTTCATTTTATGTCCTTAAATCACATGTTTTATGTCACTTTAAGTCCTTTGCATCAACCAAAGTTAAATTACTCAGTTAGGTTTATTTAATGCAAGGGTATTATTGATATTTCATAAATAAATACATCAGATCCTCTTTCTCTCTCTAAATAAATGCATAATTATCATCAAGCTCATCATCATGACATAACATGTTCAAAACTAGTACTGCCACATCAAACAAATTATCAAAATTCCTCCTATATGCTTCGTTCCGCGTGTCCGAACTGAAAGTGGAACACTGATGTGCATTTTGAAAACTCGTTTCACTCGCTCTAACATCCACCGATTTCTGCTTGTCCTTTTTCGCAAACGGAATGAGAACGATAAACTCTCCATCAGAAATCATATTACTACTTATCTGACTCTTCAAGCTTAGTTTCCTACCCTAAAACAACTGTCACCAATAACCCACTTTGTCGGTGGCTGGAGATCATCTCCGCCACCGGTAACCAACACTGCCACTTGTGAATGCCACTATACCGCCTCAAACGTTACGAATCTAAGAAACTGAAGTATCCAAACCCAGATCTACCACAGGAGTTTCATAGAGGCTTACTGGAGTTCGTGAGTTGCCAAAGTTAGTCGCCGGCCATCCGTCTCTCTTTCTCTCTCTCATGCGACTTTCTCTCTCTTCCACTCTATCTCATGTAACTTTCTCTCTAAAGATCTACGTGCTATGTATGTGATTTAGGGAAGAGGAGATGAGAGGTTAGGGTTTGATAGGAATGAGGGGTTGGGTGAGTGTCGGAGATCGGCGCCGGACATCGCCGGAGAACCGAGTCCGACTACCAGACTTGAAGGGGAGAAGGCAGGGGCTTGGGTTGTGTGCTAGGGTTTCACATAAATTGAAGAATATAAGGGGATAAGGGGATCTGATGTATTTATTTATAAAATATTATTTTTGTCCTTGCCTTAAATAAACCTAACTGAATAATTTAACTTAATTTGGTGTAAAGGACTTAAAGTGATATAAAACATGTGATTTAAGGACATAAACTGAAATTAAAACTTTTAGGCTATAGGGTGTGAGGGTCATGATTGGGACATGATTTGCCACCTAGGAACATGAGTGGAAGGCTACACCACCCCCTTGCTTGATCCACCATGGTTTGCATGGATTAAACCATGACAATCATGGTCCTCCTTTCCATATTTTAACAAATCATTTCATTTTTCTTTAGACAAAGATAAATTAAAACAAATAAGGGGCTAGTATTATGATGGGAGAATGGTCTAGAGCTGAAATTATTAACATTGTGTAACGCCCCAAAATCCAAATGTTAATATTTGTCGTGTGTTCTTATGTGACACGTCATGAAATAAATAACTAGGCTATTTAACCTAGTTAAGGGTATGGTCAAAAGTATTAAATGATGAAGGTAGTGTCAGTTATGTTTTAAAGGCAAACCCGAGGGGCTAAAGTGGAACAAATGAAAGTTGATTACTAAATAAAAGATCAACACACACACATAAACACACATACGTGTGTGTTCGTGAAGCTTCAGGAGCTCTCAAGAGCTCCAAACCCTAACTCAACTAAATCACCAAATTGAAGGGTGAATCGAAGCTCAAATTCAAGAAGGAACACGGATTAATGATCACTTTCACGAGGGGATCATAAGGTATGTCTTAAATCTAAGATTGATGATCATGTGTGAAGTGGGTTATGTTCAAATCCGTGAGTTAATATGAAATTGATCATGTACAAGGGTTAGAATCATCGTATAGAACATGGGTTACGTATGGTTTATGTTAATTTGATGATTAGAGGTGAAACCCGTTAATTAGGGTGAAGATGATGACTAGAATCACCACCCATGTCTGAGTCTTGACAAAAGATTGATGTATTATGTGGGTATGATGGATTCTTGTTAGATGAATTAGGAGAAATATGATGATGATATGTTTGATAGTTAAATATGGTTAATAGTTGACTCTTGAAAGTCAAAAAGTATAAGAAACATGATTTAACTCGTTGTTGTAGAAGCAGGATTATAGGAAGTCGTTTGGTACATGTTATGTTAATATGCGTTAATTATGATTACATGATGAATTACATGTGTTGGAAAGGATATGAAGTTGATTATATGTTTTATTCTTGTTAGAAATGACTAAGGAAAGTTAGGTGTGGATTATGCGATTGATATGATTGTTAATATGTACAAATGGGTATGCTAACAAGAATGTGGTTTCGATGACATGGAAGGGTAGGGACCATGTCGAGACGGACTCGAGCATGAGAGGCTAATGGGTCAAAAAGGGGCAAGGAAACGGATACGAACATGGACGCATAAGGTAAGTGATTTCCGTAATCACTTCTTAGTTCGATTAAGTAAAATAGTGTTTTAATTAATTAATCATGATGTTTGAGGTCAAATATGTGTTGAAGTCTTTCGTCGTGAATGAAGAGATTAAAGTTGACTAAAATGCCCTTGATGAGTATATTGGGAAAACGATCTTAAAGGTAGTTTAGAAACAAGCTATTCGATTAGTGTAATGTTTTGGTCAAGTATGAAAGTGGGGAGTATGGTTTTGTAAGTCATGGACCCTTTTTATGTGCAATTACCCTTAACGGGTCAAAAATAAGCTTTTGAGCGAAAAATGGGTGGAATAAGGTGTAAGGCATCCGGAAATGAATCTTTTATGATAGATGGCCTTGAAATTATTAAGTTCATATGAAGTCAAGGTCAAACTAACAAGTATGTTGCTAAATGCATGAACGGGTCAAAATTTGGTAAAAGGGGTAATAAGCCGAAGGCTTAAAAGTCATAAATTTCGGTAGTCCAAATTTTGGATTGTCACTCCATGTGATGGAGAATTAAATTACGGTCACGTAGGAAAAAGAATCGGGTAAAACGGATCAAAAACGAGAAAGTTATGCTCGTTTACGTAAAATCCGGATGTGCTGAGAATATGCAGCAACCTGCTGCAACTGTTCTGAGAAAAAGGGGGTGTCGCGCCACGCGACGGGGGGTCGCGCCACGCGACGGGGTGTGTTTCGCCGAAAGTTGTTTTCGTGTCTCGTTTTGTCTTGGGAACTCATTTAAACGCGTTTTAAGTTGCGTATAACTAATTTAACTTACGTTTTTATAAACTTAAGTGTATGCCCATGTGTGGATAGGTATGTATGTATGTTTATAAGTATGTGAGCAAGTACGTGGATATATGATGGTATGTATGAGAGTAGGTTTGTATGAGTTTGGTATGTTGCAAGTAGGGATGTATGTATGTATGTATGTATATATGTATAATGTCATGAGCGTACGTAATGGTGTAGGTATGTGTATATGTAGATACGTATATAATGATGTAGATGTATTTATATGTAGGTATGCATGTAGGTTGGCATGTATGTGTGTGAGTATGTATGCAAATAGGTACATATGCATGTGTGTACATATGTATGTATGGAGATATTATGTATGAAGTTTAGGTATGTATGTAAGTCATTCAATATGATTAAGTTTTTATGTTGTTATTCGTGTACCTGGAGTTTTAGGGGTAATGCAGGTACAGTATCGAGGACTCACCAGAAGTGAGGTACTCAGAAGGAACGTTTAATGCAAAGGAATAATGGAACGTAAATAATCCAAGGCTAAGTATCGTTTATATGGATAACATATTAATGTCTTGTATGTATTTGGTGAGTGCAGGTTGTTCGAGCCAGATTATCATATGTAAAAGGAGCGATCAAAGATCGAGTCACAAGATAGATTGTACGGGAGTGTTGAGTACGTAACTGAGTGAAGCTAGGTTATGTTTCCTTATTGTAAATGAGTATAATAGATGTATTTATTGTAAAAGAATTAACCTTAAAAATGAATTTAAGTGCGTCGAGGTGTTTGTAACGAAAGAAATTTTTATGGTACGAATTTCCGCTGCGACTTTAGTCAAATACGAATTAGGGTCTTACACATTGTGAGAATCCTTCGGGTGTTCTTTCTTTGTTCGGGTCTTAAAATCAATATTGATAAGTCTGACCTTTACGATATTGGAATGGAAGCTTCGGAGATAGGGGATATGGCAAATATGGTTGGATGTAAGCCAGATTGTCCGCCTTTCATATATCTCGGTCTCAAAGTTGGAGCTAACATGAACCGGGTGACTAATTGGCAACCGGTAATAGAGATTTTTCGTGCAAGACTGTCTAAATGGAAGTCGCATCTTTTGTCCATTGGAGGTAGGGTGGTTCTTATTAAATCTGTCATGGAAAGTATTCCGACGTACTATTTCTCCCTCTATAAAGCGCCTAAAAAGGTTATTTATACTTTAGAATATATGATAAAACAATTCTTGTGGGGTGGTTCTTTGGAAGAAAGAAAGATGCATTGGGTTGCGTGGGACACGGTTACGCGATATAAGAAAGATGGAGGATTGGGTTTAAATAAATTAGACATTGTGAATACGTCTCTTTTGACGAAATGGGGTTGGAGATATAAGACGGAAGCTAGCAACTTGTGGAAAAGAGTTATAGACGCTCTTCACTTCAGTAGGACTGGTTGGGAATGCATTCCTTTTAAAAAATCGTTTGCCGGAGTTTGGAGTAACATTGCTAAAAACTTTGTTAATTCGAAGGCGGGTGGCCGGCCTCTTAGGAATTATATGAAGGGCATAGTCGGAAACGGAGATGGCGCTGCTTTTTGGCTCGATTCGTGGTTACTTGACGAGCCGCTCAAAGTTGCTTTCCCTGATTTATTCAGATTGGAGTCTGATAAGAAATGTTCTGTGTCAGAAAGGTTCAGTTTTGAAAATGGCGTTGGTTCTTTTAATTGGAGCTGGAGATCTGCTATGGCTTCGGATTCGCTGATGTCCAGCCTTGATGTCTTAATCGGGTTGATTAACGGGTTCCAGTTCTCTTCTGGAACGAACAGTTGGAAGTGGTCCTCCGATCCGACCGGGTGCTTCTCTGTTAAAGCTGTTAAAAGGCTGCTGAAAAGTGATCTTGTTTCGGATAATCGCTTCGTTCTTGACTGGGTTTCCTGGATTCCGGCTAAAGTCAACATACATGCTTGGAGGCTGGAAATGTATAAAATTCCCACTGCAGAGGCGCTGTTGAAGCGAAACGTTGGTGTTAGCGACCCGGAAGTCGAGACAACCGACCATCTGTTTATCGCGTGTCTCATTGCTTCTACGGTGTGGAACGACATTAGTATTTGGTGTAAAATCCCTAACATTTTCGCGTTTTCGTTTCAGGATCTTCTTTCTTTTCACAAAGGTCTTAACTTGTCGGAGAGGAAAACGGACGCGGTGCAAGGTATCATTTTGATTACTTGTTGGAGTTTATGGCGAGCAAGGAATAATGCAAAATTTTCGAATGTTCCAGTTAGAATAGAAGGTATAATAAGCGAAATTAAGGCTTTGGGTTTTTTTATGGTTTTCGAATAGGTCGAAACACAAAGGGATAGATTGGAAGGATTAGTGTTCTTTTGTAAATATATAATTGTGTTGTAGTTTGTCGGCCCGGCTTGGGTCGGCGGTTTTTGTGAATGAAGTTTACTTTTCAAAAAAAATAATAATAAGGAGCTAGTGGTTTGGGTCATGACCACACACTTAGGGTAGTGGTTTTGGATGGTGGATTATAGGTGGGTTACATGGCACTAATGTGGATGGTCATGGTAGTCAATAAGGATCATGACCACACCCTATAACCTTAAAGACCACGTTTCAAAATTCAAATAATACATAAAGAAAAAAAATTACTTAAATAAAAAAATAGGTCTAAGTCAAACTACTATTCATAGTTGTTGGTAATGGTAATTGTATTATATAGAATAAATATAAAATATAATGTATGGATTGAACTATGTTTAGTTTTAAAGGCGTGACATGTTATATTAAATTATTATGGTTTCTTTATTCTTTTAATTAAACCTGTTACATTATTTGACAATCAACAAGTAAACATATATTCACTCAATTTTTATATGTGAGAAATAAGTCATTTGATGCAAGGGACATATGGTTTACGATAATAAGTATTGATATTACATTACGGATTAGGATCAAATACAAAGGATCCTAATTGTAAGAAGTGTAAGGAGGATTTATAGAGTGACAAGTGTCCAATAACCTAAAAAAACCCACTACACAAAAAAAACCCCACTACAAAAAAAAAAAAAAAAAACTTAAACATCCACCACCACCAAAAACCTACCCCCCCCCCCCCCTCACCCACCCAAATTTTTTTTTTGCCGAGGGGGTGGGAGTTTGGGTTTTTGGGTGGTGGTGGGGGTGGGTGTTTAGTTTTTTTTAGAATTTTTTTTTAGGTTTTGGGGGGGGGGGGGGGGGGGTTAGGTTTTTTGTGGGTTTTTTTTTGGTGAGGTATTTTTGCGCGGGGGGGGGGGGGGGGGGGGTTTAGGTTTTTGGGTGGTGGTGGGGTGGGGTGGGTGTTTAGGTTTTTGGTGGTGATGTAGTGGGTTTAGTTTTAGGTTATTGGACACTTGTCACTCTATAAATCCTTCTTACACTTCTTACAATTAGAACACTTCTTACAATTAGAAGCTTTTGTAGAATAACTTGACCCATTACATTACATCGATAACAATAAATCAGTATTCAATCAAAATCAGTATTCAATCAAAATCAGATACACCTGAATTTGCGGTCAACTTGTGGAATTTGATCCTTTCAACGAGGACAAAATGACAAAGGTAGTAGTGGTTGGGTGGATGACGGTTTGTCAAATGAACAAAATTTTTATGATTATTGGTTTTGTCAACATCCAAATGTAAACATAAAATAGTGTCAAGAAGGACGAGTATTATAGTAATTGGACTATTTTAATTATGGTGTTTAAATAATTTATTTTAGCATCATATTTTGCATCTTAATCGAATTATTAAAGCTCATGTTGGTGGCATTTACATCATATCTTTTTCAAGAAGAGTTTTTACGCATTCTTTTATAAGAGTTACTAATTTACTATGTGATGGTGGTGATTTTAGTGCAAACAATAACAATATCGTTTTAGTATAAATGGAATTACTGAAGACCAAATGAGAATTTGGAATAAACATTGACTTGATTTAAGAAATGTAAAGTACACAATTGAGTCAAGACTGTTATGATTTCGATCATCATGAAACCTTAAGGGTTCTAAGAGATGGTATTTTGAACGCAAACGAGCCAAGTCTAGCTTGAGTTCATTTAAATTATTCGAGCTCAAGCTTGGCTCGGGTTTAGCTTGTTTATTATTTATAAGTTTTACTTTATATATAATTTAGTTATTTTTTTTTTATAATTTAACGAATAGTAATTAATATTTAAATATTCATTAAATATGATAATTAAAAATTATATAAATAACATGTTTATTTAGGCTCGAGGGCCGGTTTGAGCTCAATAAGTGAAGCTCAGCCTCGTTTACTAAACAAACTTATTTTTAGGCTTGGACCAGGGATCAAGTTAAGGCTCGAGTTCGTTTTAAGCTTTTTTCCGAGCCGAGCTGAGCTCGAGTAGCTCGGTTCATTTGCACCCCTATTCTAGACCATGGAGGTTTCAAGGGGCAACACCCTCGCGATCGCGGAGTTGGGGCAACGCCTTTGACGGGTCCAAGTAGCCTTATTAAAGTGTGATTGAATGTGCTTGAAATTTGCATGGCTGGTGAAAGGTAGTATGAAAAAGCTAACTGTGATCAATAACTTGGATGCTCACCGGCAAGTAAGCTTAGTAGTATGTTGCTACTGGGCAGTGGAAAATAAGCTCAATTGTAAATAAATTGATTTAAGAATTCGAAATCGAAGCCATGTGACCAAAACAAATGACTACAAAACAAGCAGTTCGTTTATGATTTTGTACATTTCCAGATTTTGGGGCGAGGCTGCAAGTTGAAAAAGAGAACAGAGTTAGCATAACTAAATCAGATGATAGCAAAAACAGTAATGAAACAGAAAACAGTTTGGAAAAGTTAGATGGTTGTCTAAATAAGTAAATATGTTAATATAAAGAATACAAAGGTATGGAAACTATATATCATTCATCAAATCAAGCATGCTACTGTCTTATGTTAATATCCTCCTTAATTATGGAAATGTTATTGTTTTTTATGTAAAATATTAAATAATATATCATTTCTTTATTATTTATTAAACCCGGGCGTGGAGGACCACCGGCCAGGGCCCGATACTTCGAAGGGCACATTATTTAAAAACAAAAAAAATCTGATATGTAAATGTAAAAATAAATAAATTAATAGGATATACTCATACAAACACCAACATTGGCGCACTTACAAAACTATTTTTATGGTTTAGATTAGTTATTAGCCCATTGCCATTAGGTTTAAACCTTTAATGAGCCCAATACCCAATTTCATTAAGGCCTAAGGACACGTTTTTTCGAGCTCGAACAGGGTACATGAATTCTCAGAGCCCCACGCACGAATCAAGCATTGCACAAACAATGTGCAAGTATCTAATGTTTCTTTGACCAAACATACAAAGATATCCCAATTTGAGGTGTTAGTTGAGCATGGAAGCATTCAAAACCTACACACTAGGTATGATAAGCAAAATGAACAAAACCATATACAATTTAGCTAATATGCAAGTGAATCTTCTTCCAAACTTAATAATAAACTGGTTATTGGGTAATGAGTTCACAATAACAACTTTAGGCTGAATCTCAAACAAATAAATTGAATTATCAGGTAAAGACTTTTTAGAGCACAATTTCATATCTGTTTGCTTTTAACTGAATTTCCGTTTCTTCTAAGAGTGTAACAAAGGAGAAAGTATTTTTGTTTTGCAGACCTACAGTGGCCTTGTAAGCATTTTGTTACTAAATGTTTCTAAAAGGATTTTTAGATGCTCCATGTACTTGCTACTTACATAGCATTTATTTGCTATTGCGTGTGCAGTGTATATCCTAGATGAAGATGCATCATGGTATCACAAAAATAAATATGCCCTAAAACTTAGAATTCGTGTGTACATTTGGATTCATGACTTCAGACACCCCATTTTATGGAACCTTGCTTACCCAATTTTTTGTAAAAATTGTGTTAATTTACGAAAGTCAACACCTTTGACTTTCAGATAAAAGAATGGTAAACCTTTGGATATATTCAAATATTACTGTTAAACTTAAATAAAAAATATGGTTCCAAATGTTAAAGAGTGTTACAAGTTGGTATCATCGTACTACTATGGGTGGGCAAAAGTGTTATAAAGCTGCTCTTCTAAAGACTTTCTTTAACAATTTATGTTTTAACTGATTGCACAAACATATTAATCGTGGCTCATATAGTTACTTTAATATTCTAGAGTGCTAAACTAATGGTCTTATCACTTATGGAGGGGCTTCTTGGGAGAGTCGGATTGATTCCTTTTAGTTGTAAGTTTGTATAATCTATTCAAAGAAAAAAAATACAAAAATAAGCATAACTCTTAAGAGACGTACATAGGTGGTACCTGGCTCAACTTGACTTTACGTGGACCTCAATAATATCATCATCTTCCAACTCCAGACTGCTAGGAGTAGCTGTGGGGCCCACTTTATCCCCATCGAAACAGAATACTAAATTTTCTGCCTTATTCTTCACTTTGTCGGCATACATTTTAAAAAGCCGCTCAAACCTATCATCCTACAAAAGCATCAAATAATCTACTATCATTAGTTTGATTAACATTTAGTAAAAAAAGATACTATGTCCTTAAACACAACCAACTAGAAACATCTAAATTATTAGCATATAGATGTTTAGCATGAAAAAACTTACCTTGTAAATTCGAAACTGCTTCAAACCGTCTTTGTCTTGAATGGATATAACTATTTTTGGTCTTTCTACAGCAGGTTTTGAAGGTTTCTCAATAGGACTTTCAAATTCAGAATTTAATGAGGTATTAAGATCTCTTTTGACAGTTTCTTCAATGGTTTGGACAATATCTTTGGCTGATTCGGTGAATGATAACAGCTCCTGCTTCTTCAGCCTATAACCAAATAGCAAAAGCTTAAGAGTTAAGTCTTTGATAGATCATGCATTACATGTCAAGATTGGTTACGAAACCAAAAGTCAAAACTAGCAATCAAAACTCCAAATAAATGATTTCATACTTCTATTTTGTCATATAAAGTAACTATGAAATAGAAGAGCATTATACAGAGGAGCAAAAAAAGAAGACTTGAGTGATAGCAAATAGGATTTAGAAGAGGAATAGCTAGAAAGCCACAAAGTCACAAACATAACATAAGTTTATACAAACTTCTTGTTCAATCAGTAAATAATCTATAACACCCTTACATCAGCACAATTAATTTCATCAATCAATTATCAAGAATAGAATGGATAATCGAAAGAAAAATGAACTCCTAATCATATACACCGCACAAAAGACAATAAATCCGATATAAGAACTATACCTCAACTCCTTTATAACCGAATTCTCACATTGTTTCCCCTTCTTAACAGCTACCTTGGGTGACGCTAGCCAATCCAAATCATCATCGTCATCACCATCATCAATACCAATCACTTGCACCTTTTCAACCTATCCAATTATTAACACAATAAACATTTAAAAACAATAAACATATACTTGCTAAAGTATAACACGCTTTTTAACAACAATATGCTTAATAATTTCAACGCTAAAGTATAACATGCTTTTTAACAACAATATGCTTAATAATTTCAACGCTAAAGTATAACATGCTTTTTAACAACAATATGCTTAATAATTTCAACTATTGCTCATCTATGTTACAAAGAGAAATACATGATTCATATAATTCATTGAATTCAAATATTATATAAATAAATAGAAACAATATATGTTTATATTTTATACATCAAAATTTCAAAAGAAGATCTTACAGCAGCAGACACAGAAGGTTTCCTGAATTTGGAAGGAACAATTGAAGAGCAATCATCATCATCATCGAAGTAAAGGAGATCTAAGGGCTGAACACGAGTGTAATCAAACAACGGTTCGAGTTCTTCCACTGTTTCTGTCTGTTACGAATAATAGAACAGTTATAAGTAATATTCAGATCAAAGTCGAAACCCTAAGAACGATTTTTGTTTAATAAAGTCTGTAAAAAAGAAGATGAAGGAAGAATCGCACCATTTTTTGTATATTGTTCTTGTGCCGATCGATCGCAACTGCTGTGGTGGATCGCTAAACTTTGGAAATCGAAATTTGAAACTTATGAACGTTGAGCAGGACAGGAGCGTTTTCGTGTCTGTATCCAGAAGATCTGTTTCTAGCTGGGCCTTAAGCCCAAAATATGCTCAATAAGGCCTCAAGTGGCAAGAAATCAACAATAAATTATTATTTATATACTTTTTTTTAACTACCAACGAAATAAAAGCCGGACTCATACGTCGTGAGCGCAGACAGTGCTGGGTAGTCCAAGCTCCACCTCTAGTTCCAGGGAAAACTTGTCATCCGAAGGTTCATTGCTGTAAAATCTGATTGATATCGGATTCGAACTTGAGACCTATGACCTCAAACCCAAATTTTCACTTTCAATCTAATGCCAATTGAGCTATAGCTCATTGGCTAAAGTATAAACTAATCCTGCAAATTTAACTACTAAACTCACACGAGGATTTATTTGAAAAGATCTTATGCAATAATTTAGTATTGTTAAGACTATACATACTGGACGTGGAGGAATGGTGTGGAAGCCACTTCACACCAGGTAACACACTGTAACGTGCGTGTGTGATTCATCATTTTTACGATTACTTTTTGTTTGGCTTAACGGTCCTGCTACAAAGCGCGGGTCATAAATACTAGTTTTGATTAATGATGAAGTTAAAGCATAAAGAATTGAATTTACTATTTAGTACTTGGAAGTCTTGAACTCGATATTTAAGTTTAGGATTTAGAGGGTGTTTGGGGTTGAGTTTTGAAGAAGTTTTTTAGATTATTGATTTTTGAAATCGTAAATAATCAGGTTGAGTGTTTGGGTACAAGTTTTGTCCTTTATGTTTACATCAAATTTCAGGCGCTGTCTTTTTGGCCAAAATCTTGCAGGCGGTGTCCTTTACATTTCAAAATCTTGCACGTTTTGTCCTTTAGGCCAAACCTGGTTAGAAATCTCAGTTAAAAACTATCATGTGCAATGCACATGAGGGTAAAATGGTAATTTCCCTGTCAACATTTCAATATGCCTTCTCCTGCTTCCCCCAAACAACCCACCAAACCAGATCACCAAATCAGAATCTTGAGTTTTATCACCATCTTTCCATCACTGGACGACGATATAATCATTATGTTCCGATCGTCTTCATCATCCCGCTCATCTGTAATCATCTTCTCCATCGATCGGTTAACAGATTGTTCGATTAATCAAGAACAAACAGTGAACAAACCCTAAAGAAGATGAAGTGAAAACCCCAGTGGCGGAAATTAGACTACGTGAGATCGAAATGGCTATCGACACACATCCGTACTCAACCGGCACCATTGGGAAAGTTATCACCACCGCCACCGACTTCGCCGCCGACGCCACACGCAGTGGAACGGAAAGAATCAGAATTAGAGAGGGAGTGTGGGGTTTTTGAGCTGAATTTTGGGGGAGGAAAAGACGTCGTTGATTCCGTTAACAAATTGAGGTTATGTTTAACTGTTTTGCAGGTGAGTTGAGGGAAATTGACCATCACCTAGCGTCACTGGCACCTGAACCGGCGTTTCATTGGACAACATCTGGGCATCAATCATCATCCCACATTTCACATCCATCAACAACATTTTATTAGTCAGTGGTGGTGATACCTAGCGTCGCCGGCACCTGAACCGACATGATTTGGTGAACGGTGGTGAACATCATCAAAATATGTTGACCATCATCGGCGATGGTTGAAGTTGAGGGTTGCCAACCTTGTCTTCGCGGGAGCTCCGACCTCTGGTTATTCAAGTCCACCATTGAAGACCATGTAGAAGAAAGTAAAGTTGGTTGTTGGTGTTTGGAAACTGTGAAGAAACTGGGTGTTTGGGTGTTTTAGAAATGCTTATACATAAATGTATTTATTTAATATATTATTTTTTTGAAATTAGTTTTTTTATTATAAACATTTTTAAAAGACTAAAATACCCTTGCAAGGTCTGATTTAACCAAAAAAATCTAACTGGGTTTCGCCTAAAGGACAAAACGTGCAAGATTTTGAAATGTAAAGGACACCGCCTGCAAGATTTTGGCCAAAAGGACAGCGCCTGAAATTTGATGTAAACATAAAGGACAAAACTTGTAATTTACTCAATAAAAAAATTGATTATTTGCGTTTAGAAAGTTACAAAACGCAGTTTTCCAAAAGCAGCTCTCTCCTACTGCAACAAAACGCAGTTTTCCAAAAATTGATTATTTGCGTTTAGAAAAGGATTTTCACTTGTTTATTTTTTTAAGTATATATTTGCCAAACACTCAAACAGCTGATTATCTGATTATTGTGATATCAAGCAACATAATCAAATCCAAACACTATCTTTCAACATCACATTTTGTTATAGTTAATTATCTTATTCTGATTATTCAAAACACAGAATATATTTTCAAAACTCAACCCCAAACACCCTCTTAGTTATCCTATTTGATATTTAGTCAGCTTTATTTATCAACTAATTGACGATAGGAACCTCTAGCTTAAATTGTTGTATGAAAGTTATGAATGATTTTGTGATTGAATATCATGTTAAGCAATAGGAAGTTTATTTGGGTAGAAAGGCTAGAAAATAATTTTGACTGTCTATTTATTAATGAAGTGCTAAGATTAAATGAGGGGCTGTTTGGTAACCTCTTAATGACCATTCAGATGCTACCTCTTAATGGTTCAAAACATCTGAATGAATAAGAGGTAACCTCAAGTCTGAATGGTTAAGAGGTAACCTCTGAATGGTAAATCATTACATGTCACATTCTTCTACCTTCTCATTGATAAAATTCTGAATGGTTCCATTAAGAGGTAGCCTCTTAATGACCATTCAGAGGCTACCAAACAGCCCCTGAGTGAAATTGAAAAAAAAAAAGGAGACGCATGGGTTTGTGTAGGAGCATTCTAGTTAATCCAATGCAATAGTTTCTCTCTCCTCCAATTCCCCCCTCCCCCCTCATTTTTTAAACGTTAATAACTCTTTCATACGACATTATTTTTTTTATAAAAATTGCACCAAAAAACGAGCGTTTTTTATCTTTAAAACGAGTATACTATTGATATGTTTTTGAATTTTTTTTTTCGAAAACCCAGTTGCGAAAAAAATAATGGACAAAAAGCGTAAAAACGACTTTTTTTCTAAAACGCAATGGACAAAAAACACAAAGAAATGTCTTATTTCTAAAACGCAATGGCCAGAAAACACAAAGAAATATCTTATTTCTAAAAACGTAATGGCCAGAAAAGACAAATAAATGTCTTTGTTCTAAAATGTTGTGGCCTAAAAACACAAAAAAAATGTTATTTCTAAAACGCAATGGATTGAAAACACATAAAAATGTGTTTTACCTAAAACGCAATGGACTAAAAACACTTCAAAATGTGTTTTTTCTAAAACGCAATGGACCAAAAAACACATAAAAATGTCTTTTTTTTTTTTTTTTTTCTAAAACGCAATGGCCTAAAAACACAAAAGAAAGTATTCTTTCTAAAACGCAATGGACTAAAAACGCATAAAAATGTGTTTTACCTAAAACGCAATGGACTAAAAACACTTCAAAATGTGTTTATCTAAAACCATGGTTGTAAAAGTCCCGCCTAGGCTCTGAGTACTCCCCGATTACACGCTACAAGGTAGGCTGCCGAGGCACGAGTACTGTTCTCCCAGGCCAATTACTCCCTGAGTAATCTCCGCCTAAGCCGAGTACTTCCCGAGTACTCCCGAATCCGACTAGGGAGCGCCTAGCGACTTTTGCAACCATGTCTAAAACGCATTGGACCAAAAAACATATAAAAATGTGTTTTCCTAAAACCCAATAGATAAAAACACAAAAGAAAGTGTTTTTTTTTTTTTTTTTATAAAACGCAATGGACTAAAAACACATAAAATGTATCTTTACCTAAAACGCAATGGACTAAAAACACAATAAAATGTGTTGTTTCTAAAACCCAATGGACTAAAAATAAATAAAAACAATGTTTTTCCATAACTTTGTAAAACACAATGACTCACTTCAAAAACCCAGATCGTAAAAATACAAAAAAAATTTCTTACATAGATCGAAGCCTATTTCTTCAGATTGCCTCAACGATTGATGAAATTTGAATGTTAGAAACACTTATCAGCGATTGAATCGAACGAATCGAGTGATTCGCTTCAAAATCACGGGAAAAATGAGATATTGTATTAAATTAAAATGGGTTTCTTCAAAAAAAGTTGAAGAACACGTTGATTGGGTGTTTGAATCATTGATTGGTGACGAAAATCGCACTATAATGTAGTGATTATTGAGATAGAAAGTGAAGAAAAGGTTGAAGATGGTGGGTTTTGAAAATGGTGGGTTTTGAAGTTACAGAAAGAAGAAGAAGAGAGAAAATTAGATAAAACTGACTAAAATATCATTCTTCTTTATTTTAAATTTTTCCACATGTCATAATTTTATTGCTTTCTATTATTCCTAGTCAAAATAAACTTTCTATTTGATCCTCTACCTTGATGACATTATTAATAATATTAATAATAATAATTTTATACATAATTCATTTTTTGTTGACCTTATGATTTATTTATTTCATTATACATAATGTATTTTATTTCTTTTATATTCATAATTTTATCATCATTTTTACATATTTTTAATTGCGAATTTTACTCATAATTACCACCAGCTAATCAATTTGAAGGGATCTGAACCCACACCACTTTATAAAGGGCAATCACCAATGCCACTATACCACGAGGCCATAGTGTATTAATTTTTACATCTTGATTGTCGTTAAACATAAATAAGTGTGGCTTTATCATTTACTGTGAATAAAAACTCTGTTTATCATAAAAAAAAAAAAAGAAAAAAAACATGCTCATAAGTCATATCAGATGTGTTTACAGTTTGCTCTTGAAAAAAAAAATATGGATCAAAAACTAAAATGGGTGGTTTACAAGTTTGATAGTTTAGAGGTTAGTTTTGACGGTTTAAACCGGTTTAATTTTGTTTCCAAAATGTTATTATTATGTACTACAAGTTTTAAAATGATAAGATGGTACATACATAACTACATATTAAAAATATGAAAAATAATATTATATAAATAACAAAAAGTAACCGAAACTGAACCATGCCAAACCCTTGCTTTGGTTTAGTCAGTTTTATAAGTTTAAAAAACAAGCCGACTTCATACAACATTTACTCCAGGCAATCTCATTTATCTACACAAACACTTTTGTGAACCAAGATGTCTATTTGTCAAAATACAATAATCTAACAAAAGTACACGAGTAAAAGCCTAAACAATACTTTCTTTTTCAAATTCATTATACAAAGGCGAAAAAAGCTATTTTCATTATCAATTCCCATATAATTGCCACTAAAAAGTTGATATACAAATAACGGTAACATCAAACATCCTCATACATTGCTAGGGGTATCAACATTTGTTACAGGACCTTTAAACCAGTATCGCGCATTCACTATCCAATAAGACACCACGATAATAAAAAGACCACCAACCGCCACAGGGGTATAGTTGAGAGTCTGATCAGTAATCGGGTACGCTACAGGCAAAGAAAAGAGCACCGAAATGGTAATGACCCAAAGAACTGATATCCAACCAATAACAACACCATACCGGCCCAAATTGAATGGCCCGGGTACAAATGATTTACGGGCCAAAGTGACCCTGAAGAATATCGGTAATGCATAGGCTATGTACAAACCGATCACTGCTATTGATGTCATGGCTTGAAATGCCACTATACTCCCAAGAGACTGCAAAAAAGGTACACTAAAGTTCAAACAAAATAAACTCTACATATTTTAGATTATAATATGTGCAAGAAATATTGATGACATACCGTAAGGGCCATGCAGAATGCTATGACTGCAGAGAGCCAAACAGCGTATATCGGGACCTCCTGTTGGTTCACTTTATGCCATAATGATGACAACGGCATTGCTCCGTCTCTTGAAAATGCATATACCATCCTGCCAATTGCTTTTCCATGGTTAGAGTTGAAACAAATTTACGCTAGATAATACACAAAATTCAGATATTATAATCATAATTATAAATATAATTATAAATATTATTAAAACACAAGTTACTTTGGGTTACTGTAGCGTGCGTCACATCGGTGCTACATTAACTTTCAATTTTTTTTTTGGATCCTTTTTTACTTTAACCCCTTAGTTTTCAGTTTTTACGCATACACCCCTTTAACTTTCTAAAAACTTTATTCAAAAGGGGGTAGCGGCGCAGCTTGTTGCCCGCTTACCGGCTATCTTGGTGTAATTTGTTTGACCTATGTATTGGTTAACCGGGAAAAAACCGAAAATTTGAATTTTTTTTTTGTTGAAAATAACCGGTTAAAGTGAAAAAAAAAAAAAAAAAAAAAAAAACTTTATGAAATGTCATTTCAATCCCCGTGAGTTTGAAGTGCTTATTTTTATATATGTAGTACGGGATAAATTCAAGTTGGTTTACGTTTCGACGTAAATTTTGTTGGGTCATATATAATACGTTCTCGTGCATATTTTTATGTACGTTCTTCAGTTGGTCTACGCTTTGACGTAAATGGCATTCGAAACGAGTCGGGTCAAATATAATACGTTTTCATTAGATGGTATAATTTCGCGTTACTTTACGTTTCGATGCTGTGCAACGTGCGGAGAAATTTACTAGTTACATTTATATTACAAGGGGGAATACAGTAATTATAGGTACCCGGCCTTTAAGACCAGAAATTCGGAGCTTCTTGGACCTATAACTTAGCTTTAGATTATGCCTAAGCGGACTTTTTATGTTTGGACCTTGTAACAGAAGTATAACTACCGGGCTCAACCCGTCAACCATGTCTAAAGCAAACGGGCTTTTCAGGCCAGACCCAAGACTGTTTGCCATATGTGAATACTCTGTGTGTGTGTGAGTGATTATTTGATCCTAAAGGTTACCTTGAATTGCTTGTGAGCGAGCTCATGGCACAGAAGAAAATGGCAACAGCCACCACGAGCAAACAAATGATACCTCCAGTACCACTCCCATACCGTTTCTTGAAAGCTTGATAAAATATCTCGGCAATCGCGTAACCGCCTGCATCGTTATCCGGGCTTAAAAGTTGTGGGATATCGGTAACCGCGAATGTTATTCCAATCAAATAGCCCCATCCAACTATTATAGAGATGCCAATAGAACTAATGATTCCTTTTGGCCCATTTATATCTGCACTCTTTGTTTCCTCCGACTAGAAGAAGAAAACAAACGAAAACATAAGCGAAGATATGCAACTGATAGTTAAGAGAAGAGTAGAATGCCATTTTTGTCCTTGAGGTTTGGCCAGTTTTGCGACTTTCGTCCAAAGGTTTTTTTCGAATCTTGATCCAAAACTCGTTAACTCCATCCATTTTCTCCGTTAAGTCAGGGGTATTTCCGTCTTTTTTGTTAACTTAAAGGGCAATTCGGTCTATATAGGCGTATTCGGTGTTTTTACATAAACCGAAAAAGACCGAATTGCCCTCTAAGTTAGGAAAAAAGACGGTAATACCCTGACTTAACGAAGAAAAATGGATGGCGTTAACGAGTCAGATGAAAATGGCAAGATTTCAAACCTTTTGGATCCAGATGCGAAAAAACAAACATTTGGAAGAAAGTCGCAAAACTGGTCAGACCTCAGGGATGAAAATGGCATTTTACTCTTAAGAAAATAACAAAGAAAAGAAAACTAACCATATGAGCAGAGGCATCATACCCAGTCAATGTGTACTGGCTCATAAGCAACCCGATAAGAAATATGTACGGTTTACTACTAATTCCCGCATCATTATCCGTATTGAAATGAGTAAACACGAATTCTGCGCTAGCCTTTTCTTTTGCAACCAGGGGTATACAAATCATTAGAAAAAAGACACCTAATATATTCCAGGCGGCTGCTATTTGTCCGAAGAAGGATAGCCATGAAATCGGGAGGCTGTTTATGATGGCGTGAATGAGAAGAAGGCCGGCATGAATAACGAGAATCATGTATTTAGAAGCTACGTAACCGCCTTCGTTTTGGCCACCGGTGCTCAGAAGAATGATTACTCCGATCAGCTGAGCAAGTGAAAAATTGATACTTGTTGTCACAGCCCACTGCAGAGTTACAAAGTTTGTTAAACGGTTAGTATTTTGAATGCATCTTTTTTTTTTTTTGAAAATACTAGGAGCACAAGATTTATGCTGTTATAGTACCTGGCCTACAATGTTGTACCTGCAAAAAGGCCAAAAGAGAAGAAAAAAGACATTAGTGACCGAAAATACGCACTAATGACTTAAAATCTAAAAAGAGCTCACAGTTTCAGTCATTGAATTAAAACATACATGAGAACATATGGACTTCAAACATGTATAACTATTGAACCATGAAGAGTTACATACTTACACATCCACAACCATTGCAAGAAAAGATCATAATGATGCTAATACAATCTGGCCCGGTCATCGGGGGCTCGAATTTCAATGTTTTGGGCTCCATTTTCAACTTTTCCCTAACTTTAGAGACTTTTGCAGTTATCTTTAATTATATTTTCGTTATATAAATCTATAAAATCAAGGGTTTTTGTCAACTGAATACAATCTTAGCTAGCTTTAATGTTTTGGGCTCCATTTTCAACTTTTCCCTAACTTCAGAGACTTTTGCAGTTATCTTTAATTATCTTTTTGTTATATAAATCCATAAAATCAAGGGTTTTTGTCAACTGAATACAATCTTAGCTATAATTTCTCTAATCTAGATATTAGTTTTGAATTATGATTTTTGGTCAAACCTGTAAAAAACAGGAACATCCTTTAGACCATCCATTATGGGCTAACACCCCTGCAAGGTGGCCCTTTTGGGTGTGAAACACTGCCCCGGTGAGGAATAACCAGGGCGTGGTTGGTTTCTTTGTGAGCCGAAACACGGGCGTGGCGTGGGGCGGAGGGTATGAATGATGAACGTGGCCACGTGGGGTCCACCGACTTTTCACCAATCACATGCAGACATTTCACTTTTTTTTTCTATTTTTCAATTTCCATTCGAACCCATTACACACTTTAAAAAAAACGTGACCGAAAACAATCTTGCCTACGTAGCAGTCACTTTTTCACTTTATATTCGAACCATTACCCATAAATACAAAATCTTATAAGGAACTCAGTTATGTGCCTAGAAAAGTACTCACAAACATATTATTACTGCTCTCAGTACATATGCTTCTATCTCTATCTAGCTCCACTACCTCAAAAGTAAATGGTACCGCAAATTTCAGAAAAACCTCAAAGACCCTTGTTTTGTACAAATGAGTGAAATGACAAATATGAACAAGAAGTTCAAAAAACAACACTTCCACATATAACCATATTCTAAAACAGGAAACCAATCCCACAAAAATTACATTAAGGTCTGGTATCTTATCTATCATTCATTCAAATCATACTTATATATTTATAACAACTAGCGTACCCAGTATAATCCCGCCTCATACATATATATTTATCATTATCATCATACTCGGTAAATCCCACCAATAGCAAAGCTAAGGTAGGGTTTGAGGAGGGTAAGATGTAGACAGCCTTACCTCTACCCGGTAAGAATAGAGAGACTGCTTTTAGTGAGACCTTCGGCTCGATAATAGTTTTGCATCAAGCCTTGGACATAAGGCGCATAACACTCAGCAATTGAGACAAATGCCGATTAGTGCATGTACCCCTCTTGTTTTTCGGCTATCAATGCTACCACATGATGCATGATTAACCATCCCCCTCTTTTAACGTTATTTTCACGAAATTAGTAAATTAACGTTATAATTTGTGCACTTTCACTTTTGCCCCCCGAGCGCCCACACATATATACATTATATGCGCATACCGCATCATACGTATATATTTATATAATAAAATAATTAAACAGTTTACCAGCCAGTGATCCAAGAGGCAAAGGGAGCCCAACTATGTCCAGCAAGTTTAGCACTCCAATAATACAAACCACCAGAAGTAGGATAAGATGAACAAATTTCAGCCATAGACAAACCCACAGCCATGGTGAACGTACCAGCCATTAACCATCCATACACCAACACAACTGGCCCACCAAACCTCAACCCACTATTATACAATGTTGTTATCCCTGTAACTACTGATATTATCGAAAAAGAAAACGCAAAATTTGACAACACCCTGCAAATTCCCAACACAAAAAAAAAAAAAAAAAAATTCAAGATTGAATAGGATAAATGATTTGATGAATCAAGAAATGAAAAGGGTTTGTGAGAATATTACGAAAGATCACGCTTGAGTTCTTGTTTGTATCCCAATTCGTTTAATCTTGAGTGACCGGAATCTTGTGGGTGTTTGCCGTTAATCTGGATAACATTTTGTGAAGCCATTGTTCAAGATTGGATGAAATTTGCATAAGTGTTGGGTGAGAATTTTGTGTAGACTTCAGCTGTTTGTAAGAAGAAGTCTTTGTGGAATAATGGGGATGATTGATTGATATTATTAACTGTTGAGAATGAAATCAAATATATAGAGAAATATATGGAAGGAATCTTGTTATTTAATGGGGAGTATATGGTCAAACAATGTGAAAGGGGGAGCCACATCATAGGCCAACTTGACGTGGGAGATGTGAGGTTTGAATATGATTATTGCATGTGCGTTGATTAACACGTTTGTTACTAAAATAAAGATCATATCATTCTTGTGATTTTGGTCTACTTTACATATATTGTTATATAATATAATATAATATAATAATAGTTTATGGATCCCTGTTTAACGGTATATTAGAAACCCGTTTATTACATGCGTTATATAAATGAAAGAGTAAACTGCTATTTTGGTTCTCTGAGATTTGGTCACTTTTGTCACTTTAGTCCAAAACTCAAACCTTTTGCATCTGGGTCCCTATGGTTTCAGTTTTATTGTCATTTTTGTCCAAAAGTGAAATCAGATCATATTTCTCAAATAAAATCATGGTTTTTTTGTCTTTTTCCTCAGTTTAATGAAAGGCAAAATGATCATTATAAGCTTTCTCTCTCTACCCTAATTCTCGCTAGCCGTCACTCCAAACTTGGATTAAACTCCCCTGAGTTCATATATTCATCTTGTGTGGAATTCATATATTCATGCTTGCTGTTGTGGTATTAAAGGCTTTGAATTCATTATCTTTCCTGCGGTTATAAGGATCAAGCCCTTAACCTGGATTAAACTCCCCTGAGTTCACAGTAGTAGGGGGTGTAGGTTGTAACCCATCCGATATTGTAGTATCAGCATTGTTATTCATGTCCATCTCAATATCTAAATTGGAACTAAGATTTTCAACAGGATTCAGACTACTCGTGGGTTGGACAGTCAACAACAAGGAATTATCACGGTACTCAGAATTTGGATTCGGCATATTACCTGGGTTTGCATCTAAGGATGTAGAACAAGGGAACCCACTCCCTGAATTAATCGTTGAGTTCCATTTCCTGCTTTCGTCACATACAAGGCCTCAGATTGTTGGTTTCCTTCAGACATACGTTTCACCCAGGACCTAAGGGCCGCAACGAAGTTGGAGCTGGCCAGTTCATGGTCCGATTTGTGCAGGGCAGATGTATCTTCCCCCAAATTCAAGTTGAAATCCTCCAGATTGAGGTTAAGAACCATTCAATTGTTGGATTTCGGTTGCTGATTGGATCCAATTTCAAGCGTATCATTGTTTTGCAAAGGGTTTGACGGGTTATCAGGGTTTGAGTGCATCTGGAGGTTTCAAAATGAGGAGATTTAGCCGGGTTTGGGAGATGAAGGGAATCAGGGGGCTTAGATGGTGGGGTGAGCTCTATTTTCTTGTGGAACTGTAATTTGAAGTGAATTAGGGTTAGGGTTTCGGGTGTTCTTGTTGAAGAAGATGAGATGATAATAGAGTCCTTTATATAAATGGATTATCTAATTTTATTATTTTAATTAAGAAACATTAAAATGACTAATTTGCCCCTGAGAAAAAGACAAAATAACGGGATTTTATAAGACAAATATGACCTAATTCCACTTTTGTACCAAAATGGCACTAAAACTGAAACCACTGGGACCCAGATGCGAAAGGTTTGAGTTTTGGACTAAAGTGACAAAAGTGACCAAACCTCAGGGACCAAAATAACAGTTTACTCTAAATGAAATGTTATTTAGTAAGGAAACCATCACTGGTGCTTTAGTGGTGGCCACGAGTATTTAAGTTCCACATATGGTGGGCACGCGTGATAGAGTTTTCTCATTGAGAGGTTTAAATTAGGGATCTATTGTGCGATGGGGCTCTCTAGAACGGACCCGGTTAAAACAACGTATGCTAGAACTTCCGATATTCGTGAATAATTCACATCTTAAAAAAAATAATAAGTAAGGAAGATTTAAAGACTAAATAGTGAACAAGAAAACAATGATTTGAATGTGGAAGAAAATAAGGAAAACCGCTGTTTGATTGCACAGAGAAATGATGAAACGACTCTCGAGGGCGTAGCTTTGTGGGGTTGGTGATGCCTTGCCCTCCGCCAATATTTTGTTTAGTAGTGTAATTTTTCGGTATTCAATCCAAAAATTTTATAGATATTGAGTTCGCGCCCACCAATTATTTGGCCTACAAATTTTCGGCCCCACCAATTTTCTTGTCAAAAAAATTATACGTATTCTTGTATTGAATTATAATAAATCGTGTAGAATTTGGCTATTAGTACATTTTTAAACTTGATGGTGTGGGGGGACGGGGGTTGTAGGTCTTTTTGTGTTAAAATAATATATAGTTTTTTTATGTGTAATAACTAGGGCTGTTCATGAGCTGAGCCGAGTAAACTCGGACTTGGCTCGATTATAAGTTTCAGATTTTTAACGAAATACAATATAAGTTTATTAGCATCTTAATCAAACTCAAAATATGTCATGGATATCTAATTGCACACCTAATTACCCACATATAAAAACAAACTTTTTACAATATATTATATTTATATAAAAATAATATATATGAAAAGTAAAATAATTTAAGCGAAATTGAGCCAATGCGGCTTGTTACAAACCGGGCCGAGCCAAGCCCAGTTAGGCTCGCTTTCTGATTGAGCTGAGCTGATCCGTCTCAATTTCAAACGAGCCATATCGAGCGAGTTTTTTCCGAGCTAAATCCGAGCTAGCTCCGAGTCATGAGCTTTTCAGACAACCTTAAGCTAAGAATGGTTATTTGAATGAATGAAGAATAATTAGATATTTGGAGTTATTATTGATTGACCTGACCCAAACATATAACCCGAAGCATAGCGATAGGAAAATATTTTTGGGTCCCATGACTTTCGGCCCCTACCAAACTTTTATTCAAGCTCCGTCACTGACGACTTTGGAATTTCAAAAGAAGCAGGTCGCGAGACATAAATCAAGTTAGGCTAATATAATAAAAGGAGAAAAAGTAAGATTAGAATCCTAGAATTATGTCAAGTGACATTACATTACATTTAAGCATAAAGATATAAGTAAGTTTCATTTTCATTGAGATATAAGTTTTTTTTTTAACAGTAAAGTTCATTCACAAACCGATCGACCCAAACCGGGCCGACCAAAAAACTACAACCAAGAAGAAATTACATATTTACAAACGCACATCAATCTTTCCACTCGATCCCTTTGTGTTTTGATCTATTTGACCACCAAAGAAACCCCAAAGCTTTGATCTCGCTAACTAAACTATCTATTTTCACAGCTTTATCAGAAAACACCAAATTGTTTCTCGCCCTCCAAATGCACCAGCACGCAATTCTAAGAATACCTTGAACCGCAAGCTTCTTCATCTCCGACCCGTTAATGTTTAAGTAAAAATCCAGCAAATCATTAATCGTGAAAGCGAAAATACTCGGGATTTTACACCACGTACTAATACCGTTCCACACATTAGCCGCGACGAAGCAACTAACGAACAAGTGATCAGTATATTCCTCCTCCGATCCGCACAGACGACACAAAGAATCACCCACATGAATATTTCTTCTTCTCAAAGCGACACACGTAGCGATGCTATCCAATCCCAATCTCCAAGCGTGAATGTTGATTTTCGAGGGAATCCATTTACACCATTCCATTTTATAACCATTTAAACTAGTAGTGTCCGCTCAAAAAAGCTTTTTAACAGCTTTAACAGAAAACATACCTGCTGAATCCGAGACCCACTTCCATTTATCACAGCCAGCCGAGACCTGCATGTTGTTCAGAATTGACTCCAGCTGCAAAACGTCATTCTGCAGCCCAGAATCAACCAGCGCCGCTTTCCATTTCCACTTGAATCTCTGATCAGCGAAATTATGGGAGAGCCGGTCCGAAACACGGCACCTTTTTTCCGACTCCAGTCTGAAAAGCTCCGGGTATAACAATTTGAGAGGCTCCGACGTTGCCCAACTATCTAACCAAAATGCTATATCGTTACCATCTCCTAACTCTCCCCTAAAAAAACTTTGGAGATTGGAGTCCCCAACTTTAGTTTTAATAAAACTTTCGCAATATTATTCCAAACACCAAAAAATGTTTTTTTAATTGGGAGGCATTCCTATCCAACCCGACTATAATGAAACGCATCAATAACACGTTTCCAAAGATTATTTTTTTCCGTTTTGTATCGCCAACCCAATTTCGAAAGAAGCGAGATATTGGCCTCTAAAAGTTTATTCAAACCTAACCCTCCTTCTTTAACTTGCCGAGACACCCGATCCCAATTAACCCAATGCATTTTCTTTCCGTCGGAAGAACCTCCCCAAAGGAATTTTTTAATCATGCTCTCCAAATCCGAAATGACCTTTTTGGGGGCTTTATAAAGCAAAAAATAAAAGCAAGGGATACTTTCCAGAACCGCTCTAATGACAACCACCCTTCCACCAATAGATAATAAGTGAGATTTCCAACTCGCAAGTCTAGCCCGAAAGGCATCATAAACCGGTTTCCAATTACTAATGCGGTTCATGTTAGCTCCCACCATAAGACCAAGATACTTAAATGGCGTAGAATCCGGCTTACATCCCACTTCGGAGGCCATGTCTTTGATCTCTTCGATATCAACTCCAATGCCATAAAGATTAGATTTGTCGATATTAATTTTAAGGCTCGAACATGCGTAGAAGCATCGGGGAATTCTTACTAAGTTAACCACTTCAGATTTAGACCATTCACCCAAAACAATGGCGTCGTCCGCGTACAAAAGATGAGAAATAGGTGGACCGTTATTAGGTAAAGCAATACCTTTTAACAACCCCGATTCTTTTGCCCGATTAATCATACAAAAAAGAGCTTCCATTACAACGAGGAATAAAAAAGGAGATAACGGATCTCCTTGTCTCATACCTTTTTCGCATCTGAATTTGAATGTAGGAGCCCCGTTGACCAATATTGACGAGCTGGACGATTCTAAAATTCCCAAAATCCAATTGCACCATCTAATTGGAAAACCCATTTGACTGAGAACGTTAATCACAAAACTCCAGTTCACATTATCGTAGGCCTTCTCAAAATCTATTTTTGAGAATGAATGCTTTAGATTTCTTCTTTTTAGTCCATGCTATCAACTCGTTAACAATTAGGGGACCGTCCAAAATGTATCTTCCTTTGAGAAACGCCGATTGAGTTTCGGAAATTACACCATCTAGAACCGACCTCAACCGATTAGCCATAACCTTCGAAATAGTCTTACTGATAACGCCGACTAAATTTATCGGCATGTAATTATTAAGAGAAACAGGGTCCGAAATTTTGGGAATAAGCGCAATAAAGGATGACCCGCTTCCATCACTAATCTTACCACTGTTATGAAACGCGTCAAAGATTCTCACAAAATCATCCTTGAAAAAATCCCAGAAATGTTTCACAAATTTAAAGCTAAACCCGTCGGGCCCCGGCGAACGATCGTCACCACATTCAAAAACCGCGTTCTTGATCTCGGTGACCGAGAAAGGCTCAATCAACCAATCACCATCTCCCTCCGAAATCTTTTTAATGTTGTGGCATACCAAATTCGGTCTCGACGATACCTGATCTTTGAATTTGTCGCGAAAAAAAGAGAACACTTCTTTTTAAATTTTGTTAGGCTTGGTGCACCATTCTCCGTTTATCAAAAGGCCGTGAATACTATTTGACGCTTTCCTATTGTTAACCATGGCATGAAAAAATTTAGAGTTCTCGTCCCCATCCAAAGCCCACTTGATTTTCGCTCTTTGCTTAAGATCCATATTTTTTCTTTCCCCAATCTCTTTAATAATTTTCGTGTTTTCGGCCAGAACCCACTCTTCTTCCTCCGAGAGATCCCTCGATTCCATTTCCAGTTCCAACTTTTCCAACTCCGATAAAGCTATATTTTCTGATTCTTTTTCTTTGGACAGAAACTCATCTCTCCAAGTCTTGATAGCGGATCTAATAACTGCGAATTTCGCTGTGAGACAAGAGTCCGGGGGATCGAAGAGAACAAAACCCTCTACTGCCTTTGAGACTGCTTCCTCAAAGCCTGGCTTCCCAATCCAAGAATTAAAAACACGGAACGGACGGGGACCAAACTTAAGGTCCGCCAATTCCAAAATAATCGGACAGTGATCAGAAAATCTAAACGAAAGAGCCCTGACGCAAGCCATCGGCCATTTATTGAAAAATTCCGCACAAACAAGGAATCTATCCAATTTACTCAGCTTCCTCCCATTATCCCTAACGCAAGTGAATTTTTTACCCTGCATAGGGTATTCGAGCAGGCCGCAATTAAAAATAAAATTGTTGAAATTTTCTGAACATACCGGTTTAAATTTCGATCGCTTCCTCTCGTCTTGATCACGAACGGCGTTGAAATCTCCCGCTAAGACCCACTGACCGGAAGACGGATCTTAGCGGGAGATTTCAAGATATAAGTTAGTTTCTTTTTCTTTGAATAATACAAATTTAATGGAGAAAGCAAGCTACTTTAGACTTTAGAGTTTTAACTATTTTGCGTTTGACCATGGAATAGTCTTTATTGTTTTTCCTTGTAGTTTATATTACGTAATCATTGCTACGACCGAACAAATATTCCAGTCACTTATTCCAAAATTAGAGGTGAGATTCACTTCTCCTGTCATATATTTACTAGATGTACACCCGTGTGAATACACAGGTTTGTTCTAATAACGATCGGAATCAAATACTAAAAAACATATTATAATATATTATTTGAATTCTTTGTGTTTAGTTACATATCTTTATAAAACAATGTTAAATGTTTATTGTTTTAGTGTACATGTTTGATATAGAAAATAAGGTAAGTAATTGATAAGGTTTCTTTAAGGTCTAAAAAACAGATTATAATATATCATTTAAAGAGATAAGAAACGAAGAGTTGTGATAAAAAAGCAACAGTATACGAAACTGAACACAGAAGAACTATTTTGCGTTTGACCATGGAATAGTCTTTATTGTTTTTCCTTGTAGTTTATATTACGTAATCATTGCTACGACCGAACAAATATTCCAGTCACTTATTCCAAAATTAGAGGTGAGATTTACTTCTCCTGTCATATATTTATATGTTCGTACTTTTTTTTGGACGGCTGCCATAGATTTGTGTTTTTCCAAAATTAGAGGTGAGATTCACTTCTCCTGTCATCCTCGTTACCGATTTGTTATTTTGATTGTTTTGTCTCTACCGTCTCAAACATTTAATTTTGGAAACTAGACAAATTTTGTTTAAACACAATCAACTACGTTGTTTTCTAACGAGACTCGTACTTATAAACAAGAAGATACACTTTATCTGACCTGTTCACAAATGCTATGGAAATCATGAGACCACATCCAACGCTTGAGAAAGAGGGCCGCTGGTTCAGATGTGGCAAAGGAGGTGGATAAGAGAGACAACGGCATGAGGACGTGACAGAGAGAGGTTGTAGAGGTAACCCCTTGCACAAGGGTGAGCCCATGGGATTGTTGTGAGAGGGAGAGGAGAGAGAAGAGGAGGATGCGCGTGGAAGAGGAGGGAAAGGATGGGTGCGCAAGGCCCGCAAGTGGACGTCGTAGAGGGCAAGGGAGGAAGGGCGGTGGTGGCGTTGCAGACAGTCTTACACATTTGACAACTTTAATTGAATTATATGTTAAGTCAGCCGATCACGTACAAGACATTGGATTTGTGAGAATCATAGGCGACAATTTGAGCCATTGATCTCCTAAGATTAATGGCTCAAAACTATGTGGTGGCGTTTTCGTAAATATAAGGTTCAAACAATTGAAGAAACAAATAGAGAAAATGTATTATGGTCCTTTCTCACTTAAACTTCTTCCCCCTTGATTTTCAAATGGCTATAATGTTTTAATACGTTAATATTTTTTTTAAATCTTACACCGTATTAACGAGCATTTCATTATCTATAATTCGAGCAACATGTTGTAATAGTTTTCTTAAAATTATTTACAAGATTTTGAATACCCATTACGTGACTACGTGAGTTTGAATACCCAACACATGACTACGTAATTTTGAATATGTGATTTCATTATAGTATGTGAAACCCCCACTAAATGATTACGTAATTAGGTAACATTAGTTGACTGTGTATTATTACGTGACTACGTGATTTTGAATACTCATTTCGTGATTACGTGATTTCATTATAGTATTTTATGTGAAACCACACTGAGTGATTACATAATTACATAAAAACAAAAAAAAACATGTAATACATAATATTTCATATGGAATACATAATATTTCAGGTCTAATCACGTGTTAAGATAAATTATATACAAAATATTAGGCAAATCAACCTATAATAACCACATAATGCAGTATATTAGAGATTTAATCACATAATAAAGCATAAACAATTAAGTTTTTATCAATGAATGTGTAATCACGTAATAAGCATAATTGTAATAACATCAATTATAACAAATCATATTGAATACGTAATCATGTAATGGAGTTATATTGAATGTGTAATCATGTAATGGTTTATGGTGAAAGTGTAATTACGTAATAGATATTCAAAATCACGTAGTCATGTGCTGCGTATTCAAAATCACGTAATGGATTAGTAGGTATTCAAAATCCTGTGATTTTTTAAGAAAAGTATAGCAATAGCATGCTCGAATTAAAGAAAATGAAATGCTCGTTAATACGGTGTAATTTAAAAAAAAATATTAACGTATGAAAAAGTTATAACCATTTGAAAATCAAAGATGAAAGTTGTTCACTTAAGAAAGGACCAGAATACCCTTCCCGTCAATAACACTTATCATCCTCTCATTGTCACGTATGCTTGACATGGAAAATTTATCATGTAGAGGATCTAGCCTCTATATGTTAATCAAGTAAATAATAGACTAATGGAGTTTCACTAGTAATAATCTTAAAATTAACATTACATGATTCAGTAACTTTGACTATGTTTGGCAAACGACAAACGTGTCTATTTCAAGAAAATGATTTGAAAAGGTAGAATGGAGATACATTTGTATCTATTGGGTTTGAGATCTCACTTACATCAAGTCAAATAGTTCATATAGTTTTCCTTAAACCTTATAGAACATGAAAATTAACCTTATAACTAAAATTTTCTTTAACTTATTCTGATTTTGAACCTATATTATTATTATTATTATTATTATTATTTTATTGTGCTTAACTTTTTTGTATATTTAAATCAAGCACAAAGACTTTTATAACACACTATTTTACCACTTGGTTTGGTTTGTAAAAAAACAAAATGTATCAAATTACAAATACTAGTTACAATGATATATAATCTTCTAATTTGTTCATAAGTTTTTTTAGATGCTGCTCAATCATCGGTTCAATTAAGATGCCATGTTTAACCTTTTGATCTTATTCTAGAGTTTAGATGCCCTGCTCATCGGTTCAATCAAGATTAGGGCTGTAAACGAACCGAACGAACACGAATAAGGCCTTGTTCGTGTTCGTTCGTTAAGGAATAAATGTGTTCATGAACGGTTCATGAACACTTACCGAACGAGATTTTATGTTCGTGTTCGTTCATTAAGGAAATGAGCGTGTTCGCGAACGGTTCACGAACACAAATGAACACAAATAAATTTGGCGAACGCGGCTAAGGATAAAGATAGATGGCCCAGAGAGTAGCACTCGAACTTGAATCCCTTATTGTGGAACGGAGGTCGATTGTATTCGTGGATGTAAATAATGAGAAATGAAAGGGAAATGATGCATAAACAAGTTGAAAGTGAGTTTCCTAGTTTAATTGTTAGGGAAATAAAATAAATAAAAGTTTAACAATATAAAAAGTACAAATAAAATATAAGAAAGTACAAAGATATTCAATTAAAACACAAACATACGAACATAAACGAACGCAAATCAACGAATGTTCACGAACACGTTCACGAACACCTTACCGAACGTTCACGAACACAATCGAACGAACGAGACCTCTGTTCATGTTCGTTCATTTAACTAATCGAACGAAATTTCTTGTTCATGTTCGTTCGTTTATTAAACGAACGAACATAAACGAACTTCCCGCCGAACGGTTCACGAACTGTTCGCTGAACGTTCGGTTCGTTTACAGCCCTAATCAAGATGCCCTGCTTAACCTTTTGATCTTATTCTAGAGGAAAAGTAATCCACCACTATTAGCGGTCACACATTATCTCCATCACAATCTTTACTTAACTATTAAAATTCCATCTGTTTTCTAATGAATATGTTCTTATAATGAATGAACTTCAATGGTTTTAATGAATATGTTTTTATAACGAATGAACTTCAATAATTTTACATTTAATTTACATAATAGCTAAATAATCTAATGAATATGTTCTTATAATGACTAAACTTGCATGAAATTTGCATAATAGCTAAATAGTCTAATGAATATGTTCTTATAATGACTAAACTTCAATGATTTTACATTTAATTTACATAATAGCTAAATAGGTTTAAAATATTTAATAAAACGTGTGGTTAAAACTAAAGTGATGGGAATCATATAAGGCCTTTGGGTATACTTTAACCTAACTTAACTCCAACTAAGTGACACATCAACTTTTTTTCTCATTTCACTTTGTCTCACTCTAAGGAAATGGTTTAACATATTAACACATAACTCATTTAATGCACTCTAACATTGAATTTTTGTCTAAAAAAAGAAAATAATAATTAATTCAATCTCTTAACATTGGGTTAACATGTTAACACATAACTCATTTAATGCACTTTAACACAAGAAGGGAGTAGTTTGCAATGTTAGTTAACATGCCAAGTCATTGTTAACACTCTAGTGTTAGAGTACACCACATGGCCTAAGTTACTGATAGACATTAATGGACAAAGTGATTATTAAATGGGTCCTATTGGCATACCTTGCTTCCTTAAAGTGACACTCTCAATATAGGTCGTATAGACCTATATACCCTTATAGGGCAATAACAATTCCTAACGTAAGTCAAAGTCTAATAATGGCTTCACATGAAAACCTTATACGAGTCGTATAGAGCTATTCGATCCGTATTAAGTATGAGGTAGTACGATGTCACTCAACAATGACAGAAAGTAATGGATGTGATATTATGTAAGCCCTATACGACTCGTATAGGGCTATACGAGTCGTATTGCACTCTGGTGAATGATTGGTTTTGGCATTATTTTTTCCCTTTTAAACGAAGAAGGATCAACATTTCGTTCTGAAGGGGTAAGGTCCCAAAAACCTTATACCAAGTACATGGGACCATACCATGACCTTACCTCTTAACCATCTTTTGACCTTGCGCGGCCGCGCAACTGGTCCTACAGAGAGGACTCAAGAGGAAGATAGCAGACAACACTTGCGCGCTGAAAAGGAAATCATAAATCCTTGCGCCTTCCTCTATAAACAAAGGATGGAAATCCTAAGTTAAATCCTTCCGCCTGAATAATACTCAGACTTGGGAATTATTCATTCAGCTGGTACCACACGATAAGGGTCACACTGGATTATGGCAAAAAACCCTCTAGAAGGATTCAATCGTGCAACACCAGATAGTAATAACCG
The DNA here is from genome assembly GCA_030545235.1 of Helianthus tuberosus. NCBI lineage: Eukaryota > Viridiplantae > Streptophyta > Magnoliopsida > Asterales > Asteraceae > Helianthus > Helianthus tuberosus. The sequence continues at coordinate 130,271,105 of CM060420.1, read as the reverse complement.
TCTGTTACACGTGTCATCATCTCAAGCCTCCCTAAAAATCACGATGATGGCATGGAATTGGAGGAAAACCTCCACTTGCCCACTTTCCACGTGGCAATTCCCCGGCCATAGATCTAAACAGCAATCCGTGTGCACTCACGTCGGATTAAAAAGATTAACGGAAGGAAATGTAACCGCTTACGGGGTTAGCATCTTCCGTTAATATTTCATCAACAAGTTTTCCCGCCCAAACTCTCGGCTATAAATACGAGGATAATTCAGGTATGAACCTCAAGTTACACACACTTCTTCAATACTGCTTCTTCTCCATAAACACATACTTATTCTCACGCCGGAGTCGGGTCAAGGAGAGAACCCCCTTCTCCCCTTGACGAGGCTAACGGTATTTTGTTTTGCAGAGTTTATCGGAGAAGGAGATCAGTCGCATCGAATCAAACGAGAGAAACAACCCTTTTATGCAGATCCAAACCCCCTAGATAACTTGATTCCGGTCATTTATCTAGTGTTTCTTCACGTTCATTCTTCTTTCTTTCTTTCGACAAAGGATTCAAACATTTGATATTTTGATGTCTTGGTTCGACCAATTACGTTTTTGGCGAATTGCCTGGCAACAACACGAGCACATTTATTCCGGAAAGCAGTGTGGTATAGTATTTATTAACTTGTATTGTTTGTTTTGTTTAAGAAGTACTTAGCGCGCCGTTGTTTTAGGAGGAGTCTATTGTCCCTGATTTTTACGATGGGAGAATAAATGACGATCATGCGGAAGAGGTCATGTCCGGTTTTCGTTCTTATCACAAGGAACCGTTTTTGGCAGACCTGAACGAGGTAAGCATTTATTTACTTATTTGTGTTAGGCTTTAAATTTACCATTATCTTTTACCCATTGGTTTTTTTGGTTTGTTGTTCCTAGAGGGTCGTTGTTGCAAGACCTGAACGAGGTAAGTATTTATTTACTTATTTGAATTAGGCGTTAGATTTACCGTCATCGTTTAACCGTTGGTTTTTTTTTTTCAGTTTGATGTGCCTAGAGGTGATTACGGTTACAGGTTTCCGGGTTATGAAGAAGGGTATGATGCCTCGTACGGACAAGAAAACTACGGCAACAACTTTTTCGTTAGTGATGCCTCGTACGTACAACAAGACGTTGTTGAGCCTTCTTACGTCCAAGAGTCATTGGTTGACGAGCAATCCGCTTACCAGGAATAGTCATTGGTTGACAAGCAACCCGCTTACCCGGCAGTTTTGTACAAAACTGATTAAATGTGAATGTTACATATTTTGTTAAAATATTCTAATTACGGCCCTAAATTTTGATAAGGTACAAAACTGATACTAAAGTTATATGTTATATATTTTGTTAAAATAAACTGATCAGGTACAAAACTGACTAAGGCCCTAAAGTTTGATAAAAAAAAAAGTCTCCCATGTAGATACTGGAACAAAACCTCCAGGAGAAACAAATGACCTATTTCATGCATGATGAACCCTCCACCAACACCGTTGAGAATATATATTTTTTTGTCATAGAAAGTCCTTGGAAATGTGCATGTATTCCCGTATGTGCTTATGATCGACACAGCCTACAAAACTAACATGCATAATCTACCATTTTTGCACGTTGTGGGTATGACATCGACAAACCATACCTTTTGTGTTGCACGTGCATTTCTTTCAAACTAGAAGGAACTAACGTATGTCTGGGTCGTGAAGATGATCAGGTCTATTTTGCGCAAGTGTATGGAGCCACGTGTAATTTTTATGGACAAAGACCAAGCCTTGCTAAACGCGTGTCAAAAAATTTTCCTGAATGCACCCATATATCTTTGCAGGTTCCACATTTTACGTATTATTGTAAAATACTACAAGAATACTTTACCACAGGAATACTTTACTCAATTGGAATAGGTGGACTTACTCGTGCATAGTCAACAGTGTGTGAATCTCCGAGCGAGGATTTACACGACTATAACGTCACCAACCTTCATAGACACCTTCTCGGAGACCAACATGATCATAGAATACGATACAACACGGCATGCTAAAGTACAAGTGGATTCAAAACAAAATTACACGTAATCATAGAATACGATTCCACGCATAACCGAACATCACCGGGACAACACATTTAGAGCGTATACGTCATAAAATGACACGTAATGACAAAATACGACATGTACATGCATCGAAAAGGCAAAAGCAAAAATTTATAATTTTTGATTTTAGTCCTATACGGATAGTATATGCCAATTTATAATTTTTGATTTTACTCCTATACGGATAATATAGGCTAAAACTCCATCGTATAGCAGTTCTATACGCATCGTATAGACCTATACGCTCCGTAAAGAAGGGACGTTTTCTTAAAAAACTCCAGGGGTCTTTTGATAACACGCTACCCTTATACGCATCGCAGAGGTCTATACAATGTGTATAAGGCTTCATATAACCAAGTTTTTCAGGGGGTGAACATCACAATACGAACGCATAAACACACACAAAATATACACACATACGGTGCGATTTCTACTTTCTTTATACGCTTAGGTTTCAAGATTTTGCACACATACGGTGTGTTATTTTGTTCCACGATCATTTATACGTTATTTATTTTGTATTTGAACTGTAGATTTGATTGTATCAGGGGTTCGGTTTCAAGGGTTTCTTTCGAAGAATATTGAGTCAGTACGATGCGTATGGGTCTATACGCATCGTATTGACTCAAAATTTTCAGTAATTTCAACGTTTAACAATCAATACGATGCATTTAAGGTCTATACGATGTATTGTCTCAAATATTTCAATAATTTCAAACGTTTAACAACCAATACGCTGCGTTTAGGGTCTATACCATCCGTAATGTTCCATGTTCGTTTTTTTTTTTGAATTTTCAAAATTTTGTTTTTAAATCTTAAAATTTGTTAAAAATGTTATATTTTGTATAAAACTTATAGTTTGTTTGAAATTTCAGATTTTTTAAACTTTAAGTTTTGAAATTTTTGAAACTTATGAATATTTGAAATTTTATAATTTTTTTAAAATATTATATCTTTGAAAAATATTGTATTTTCTTAAAAAATAATATAAAAACATGTTACATTTAATAAAAATAATAATAAAAATGTTATATATTTTTTAAAAAATAAGAAAAAACTTGTATATTTAAATAAGAGTTTTTTCCTAAACTAGTGTTGGTGGAAAAAATATTTACCATTTTGGTGTTCCTTAAAAACTATTTACTAAAGTGGTGTTTTCCTTATATTTTGTATTATCTTTTATTTTTATTAAAGTGATGTTTTCCTTATATTTTGTATTTACCTTTTAGTTTTTTCAAGCAAAATATTATACTTCTTTATTGGTGTTTTTTTCTTCAAATACTCTGTTATTTGTATTTACCTTTTATTTTTTTAACCAAAACATTATACTTCTTTATTGGTGTTTTTTCTTCAAATGCTCTGTTATATTTTTTATTTTGTTATAAAACTCTTTCTTTATTCAACCAATTTAATAATTTTATCAATCAACTCTTTATGGGCTTTATGATGTTTTTTCCCCAAATACGAACTATAAGAATCATGATATATATAAATTCACACAATCAAATTAGAAGCGTAAATTTATTTAATAAAACATTAAAACTTGACCAACCAATGGTCTTAACATCAAATACAAATGAAAATCATATTCATATTCATTTCATTTCGTAGCCTTGTTGAGCAAGGATGTTTATTTTATCTCGTTTTGAATAATATGTGATATAGCATCAACTTGGTTGGATCCTTCAAACATAGGCAATCGATTATGATTCTTTCGGTTTTAAACAAACGTGAAATTACAAAATGCAACTTATCTTCTTTTTGTTATGATATATATATATATATATATATATATATATGAAACTGAAATTCATATACAAGTATAAAACGATGATGTTCAAAATCCTAAATATCCTTTATTTTCTCTGTTATAAATACTTATAATACATGTCAATCGATTATGATTCAAAATTCTCATTTTAAACTACGAGTCCTAAAAATTATTAATGGTATAAAAAACATGTTAAATTGTTTGTGATTCAATTAGCGACAATCAGAGAGCATGTAAAGAGTTAGCTTGAAAAAAATTTATTAGATTGGTTAAATAAAAAAAGTATTATAAAAAAATAAAAAAATGCAGAGTATTTCAAGAAAAAAAATGTTAGGATCTGAGTTTCTTTTTGATTGTGTTTTTGTTTAAGAATAAAGAAGATGAACAAGTAATGCAGCGGAATCAAAATGAAAATAAACTTTGCACACAATCAAACAGGAGAAATGCTTTTAACACACAAGTTTAACATTGAACTGAATGCTTGAATTTATTTCAAACTTCAATTACAATATGCATGCATGTATAACAAACTCCCCCTCAGCCTGAGCTCACAGTATTTGCTCGTACAGGAAGACAAGTGGTGAAAGAGCTGATAGAACAGTACAGAGTACTGTTCTATTTATAGGCATGAGCAAACCACTGAAGCATCTTGGCTGACGTCACCATGAAAGTGACATCTAACATCCTAACAACCTCTAACAACTGATCTAATACAAGCACTGTTTAGCTAACTACTGATTACAATACATTACAAAAGGAAATACTAAACTACTACTTTATCCTTCTACTGTTGTGACTCCAGCAGTACTTTGTTTCTTCAGCAGTGCTTGATCCATAACAGTAGATTGATCATCAGGGCTTTAGTCTTCATCAGTCTTTATACTTGATCAGTTGTTTGTAGAACATCAGTTGTATATGGACAGTGGATACAGGCCATCAGTTGTTAGAAACACTTTCAAGGGGAAAGTTGGAATACAGCAGTGCTTATGCTGTATCCACTGTTCTGATCTAGTTTTGGTTTTAATCATCTGTTCCTTTGGTAGGGTTCAATCCCAACAATCTCCCCCTGGAACAGATGATTCCAAAACCCTTCATTATTGTGAATCTTTATTGCCTCATCAACAGTTCCCTTATTTGTCCTTTAAGTTGTAACTCAAAGTCCAGGGCATCTGTATCATCCTCATCCCTGCACAGTGTAAGATCAAGGAGATCCTGCAGATCTTCAACACTCAGGCCCAGTGCTTGTTCCCTTGATATTTTCTTCACTTCACCACTGGATTTGATCAGAGTTAATACGTGGGTCTGTTTGTCAGTTTTCCACTTTAGTATTTTTGAATCCAGTGGGTTTCTTGGGAGAGGTTTTATTTCTGATGAGTTTGGAGATGGTGGCCTGGTAATAACTGGCTGAGTAGTGGTTGAAGTTTGTGTAGATTCAAGTCTTTCTTCAATCATCCGCTTAACCCCTTCTTTCACAAGGTAATCCTCTGCTTCTTTATCTGCTGTTGTTACATTATCCATCTGTTTTTGTTTCCTTCTTTGGTAAAGGATGGCAGCAGGTGGAGCAGTGGATCTCCTGAATTGTTGCTTTTGTGGCTCAGCTGAAACCACTGCTTCAGGATAATCAGGCTTTTGTGGAATATTAGGATTTTTCTTCCTTAGTTCTTCCAGCCTTTTGTAGGATGCAAACACTTTATCCTCTGTCCATCTTGACACTTGATTCCTTGACCCAAAATCAGCTGTAATCAGCTCTTCTTTCATCCTTTTCAACTGTAGAGTCCTTTCTGGTACAATTTTCTTAAACTTTTCCCAGATAGGAGGAGTCTACTTTACCTTGTTTTTTATCATATCTTGAATTCTGGCTGCTTCACTTTCAAGTTCTTGAATGGTCCATTCTTTGTAGATGTACCTTTCTCCCTTGTATTTCTTGTAAGACATGATGTTATGAAGATAGTCTTTTCTCAAGGTTTCATCTGCTCTTCCTAACAATTGCTGACAAAGATTTTTAGAAAATTGCTCCAAAGTTCTGACTTGTGTGAGCAGGAATTGATAGTATCTCTGAATTTCTTTGTCAGATTTTCCTTGTGAGTTTCTTTTAGAAATATCCTCTGCCTGTTGAGCCTTTAACTTCAAATATTCTTCAATATTATTTGGCCTTGGATATCCTTGAACAGATGGCAAGCTCCTTTTTTCAGGATCATCTTCTAAATAGAAAGATTTGATCTCTTCTCTGACAACTGCTAGTTCTAAAGGGTACTGGACAGCTGCAGATACAATGGCAGTGTTTGGGTTAAAGACTTGTGCAGAAGAGAGTGGAACAGAGTTTGGAATAGTATAAGAGGCAGTGGTTGTGAAGATGTTGGTGGTGATGGAGAATCATCATCTTTTAAAATTATCATTCTCCTTTTTGGTTTAGGAGAGGTTGGTGGTGTTTTGGATGGTTGTGAAGTGGTGATTTGAGTGGATGGAGGCTGACTAATAGTTGTTGAAACAACTGGTGTTTCAACCACTGTTGTCATTACAACTGGTGATGTGTCATCAGCTGTCTTCTGCTTTTTGGCAGTAGGCTGTTTTGGTGGTGAAGATGTTTTTGGTGGTGAGGATGAAATGTGAGCAGTGGTTGATGTGTGTGTTGAAGTAGTGGTGGCAGTTGTTGAGTTAACAACTGCTGAAACCACTGAAGTACCAACAGTTGTTGATACAATAGGTGTTACAACAGCTGTTGATGTGGAGGTCTGATGTTTTGAGCTTTTGGAAGATTTAGGAGTATGTTTTGTTGGTCTGGATGGTATGGATTTGGGTTGCCTCACTTTTCTAGTGGGCTGCTTCTTTTTGGGCTCAGGGCTTTCTTCATCCTTGGGCTCAGAAGTACCCTACTCATTAAGCTCCATAAAAACTCTCTTCTCCTGTTCAAACCTTGCTTTATCCTTAGCCTCGTTATCCTTTTTTACACTTGTTTTTGCATCAGCAATGGCATTTGTGGTTACATCAATCTTTTTAGAACCATCTGACAAAGGGATGTCTGCAAGCATGCAAGAATTATCTGGTGCAATATACAAGCCATCTTCATAACCCTTTTTCTTCCACTGCTTTATTTTATCCCCCTTTTTGGCATCAGCTGGTGGTGGGTTATCCATAAATATGATAGAGGGAGGAGCAGTGCCAATGATGTTCAGTAAATGAGCCTTGATAGCTTTGATATCTGGTTGGGTGTCTTTGAACCTAGCTTCCATGATATTTCTGATCTTTTGAACTTTTATTTCATGTTGTTAATCAGCTAATTGTCTTTGTTGGATGAGCATAGGTTGAAACATACTCCACAGCTCATTTGGAGTAGGAACAAATGTTGGAGTTGGTGCAGCAGTGGGTGGTACCTTTTGAACTTTCAACAACTGCTGCAGTATGTCTTTGATTTCTAAAACAGATGTATCAAGTTTATCAACTCTAGCCGTCAATTCTTGGTACATTAAACCATCACCCAACTTAATGAGATCATCTGATTTCCCACATTCAGTGGTTGTAACAGTGGTTGACTCAGGGAATGTATCCCAAAAATCATCCACTGATGCCCCTTTTTCTTGGTACTTGGGACTTCTCCCTTCAAAATGAGAAACACTTTTTAGTGAACCAGTGAAGACTGGATACACAAGAGTTCCCAGAGAAGAAATTTCCTTCAAGGAAGTCTGATTGATGAAACTACTGTCCAAGTGTAAACCAGTGGGTTCAACACTTGTAGTAGTTGCTTCACTTGAACTACTGACAGGAAGTACTTGTACATCCTGCAGTGTAACCTCCTCAGGTGTTGTTGGTGGGTTAGCAATGATTGAAACACCAGACCCAGTCACTGGTGGGGGTATATTCTCAGGTACAGGTGAATGAGAAGGACTGGTTTGTGTCTGGTTTAAATCAAGAGCATCCAACAAGAGTTTTGTTTGTGGGGGAATTGTGGCAGTGAGGATGGGTGTAGAAAGAGAATTTACCCCGGGAAGTGGGCTGTGGATGATAGAATTAAGTGATTCTAGAGCATCATATTGTGGTGTCCCTGTTCGTACAACCTGTTCTTTTTTAGAAGAATCAGGAGGAGTTTGAGGCATGAGTTGAGATCTTTCTACCATCTGCTGTGAGGAAGTAGCAGCAGTGGTTTCTGGTGACTTTTGTGTTGTCACTGGCAGTTGCTCTGGGATCTCATCTTCCAGAGTTGCCTTTTTTGTAGGTTTGGGGGGCTTTTGTGTTTTCTTTTGCTTTGGTTTTCTGGTGGTTTTAGGTGTGGGCTTCACAACAGTTGTTTTGCTGTTGTGATCACCTAGAGCAGTGGGCTCAGCAGCAAATACCTGAGGAGCAATGGTTGCTGCTAAATTCTACTCAGGAAACTTTGCTTTTGTTTTGGAAGATGGTTTTGAGAGCCTTGTAAAAGTTTCAGGTGTAAGGCCATTTATTTGAAAAGGTTCACCCTGGATGAGCACATGTGCATCATCCTTTCCAAATTTCTTTTGAAAATAAAAGCTTAGGAACCTTGGAAACAATAAAAATGATTTTTTATCACCATTTTTGACCAAATCATCAAAGATCTCCTGGGAGTAGTTAAAATTTTCGTTATGTAAAATAGCATAACCCAGGTATTGGATCTTTAATGGTATTTCATTAAAAGCAGTGGTCTTATTTGAAACACACATTAAGAGGGTATGGAATAAAAATCTTGCTGCAGGAGGAAAACTACCCTTTTGTAAGGTGTCTTTTTTCATTTCTTCAGCATACCCTCTCAATAAAATCAGTTTGATACTCGATTTTAGGAAAAGAAGTTTTACCTTGCAGGTCATCGAGTTCAAATACTTCTGAAATGGATTGTGGTGTAATTTTGACTGTTTTACCCTTTATTGAGGAATTGATGGCTGTGATCGTGTCTTGAGATTCAAGTGTGGCATTTTTCCAAAATTCTCTCTGGGTTTTCAGATAAATCGGAGCATCAGCATTCAACAAAGTTTTGTACTTTGAAGACGAAAGAGCATCTATGATGGAATTGAAGGTTTCGGTATTACTTGGTTTTGTTAAAAGACCCAAGTAATTGTGAGGAGCTTTGTATGGGATTTCGATGGCCTTTTGAGTGGATTTCTGAGATGATGAAGACGGTGATTTTGCCATTGGAGGAAGAAGAAGATGAGAGATTTTGGGAGAAATGGAGGATAACTGTTTTGAGAAAGGAATTTTGAATTCGATTTTTTTTTTTGACAGTAAAAACCCTGTTTGGGGGTTTTATTCAGGGTTTTATAGGAGAAAACGTGTATGCTGACGTGGCAGCGGTTACAATAGATCTGACTGCTATGTACTGTCCACGTGCCAACCCCTGATGAATAATGGAAGACAGGTGTTTTAGGAAACCACTGATGGAGCAATATCAGTGGTTGTAACGTTTATAATGAAAGCAGTGGGTGATTTTAACTATCAATGGATAGCCTATCAGTGGATGAAAAACACTGATTTTGAACAACAGTGATTACCAAGGAAATGAGAGAACAGGGGTTGACTTTCAGCAGTGGACAACTTTTAGTAGAACAGATGTTTGAACAAGACAGTGGTTATGGCAGACTTTTAAGGATTTAATGAAAAATTCATTTTTAGCTATTTTTAAGGATGGATTTTTGATTTTCTGAAAACATTTTTAATGCTTTTATTCATAGAAAAACAGGATTTTGCCTGTTATTCCATGTTTAGCATTCCAATCCTAGAGATCAAGCTTTCAAAGGTAGATGTGTCTAATGCTTTTGTTAGCACATCTGCCAGCTGATCCTTGGTATGAATATGATGCAGAGAAATCAAACCTTTTTCATAGCAATTCCTCACAAAGTGATGTCTGATATCAATGTGTTTGGTGGTTGAATGTGAAACTGGATTTTTGATGATATTTTATGCTGCTTGACTGTCCAACATGAGAGGTGTCTTTAGGGCAGTGATACCAAAATCCAGCAACTGTTTTTGGAGCCATAACAGTTGGGATGTGCAGCTTGCAGCAGCAATGTACTCTGCCTCAGCAGTGGATGTTGAAACAACTGCTTGCTTTTTGCTTTGCCAAGACACTAAGCAATTTCCTAGGAATTGGCACCCTCCTGAAGTGGACGTTCTTGTTGTGTTACATCCAGCAAAGTCACTATCTGAGAAACCTGAAAGCTTGATATTTCCATCAGCTGGATACCAGATACCAAGTGTGGGAGCACCTTTTAGGTATCTGAATATCCTTTTTACAGCAATAAGTTTTGACTTTCTGGGGGCTGATTGGGATCTTGCACAAACACATGTTGCAAACATGATGTCTGGCCTAGATGCAGTTAGGTACAATAAAGACCCAATCATGCTTCTATAAAGAGTTTGATCAACCAAATCATCCTTTTCATCAGATATGACAATTTTATTGGTTGCAATGGGTGTACTGCATGGTTTACAATCATCCATCTCAAATTTCTTTAAAAGTTCTTTGGCATATTTGCTTTGACGGATAAAAGTGCCATTTTGCATTTGCCATACTTGAAGACCAAGAAAGCACTGGAGTTTACCCATTGCACTCATCTAAAACTCAGCTGTCATGAGTTGCCTAAACTCTTCACACATTTTATTACATGTGCTTCCAAAAATGATGTCATCCACATAAATCTGGACAATCATCAAATCTTTCCCTCTCCATTTTAAAAACAATGTTTTGTCTATTTTACCTCTTGTGAAACCAATAGAGAGAAGAAAGGTGGAAAGAGTTTCATACCAGGCTCTTGGTGCTTGTTTCAGGCCATACAAAGCTTTGTTTAGCTTGTAGACATGATCTAAATAAAATGGATCCTCAAAGCCAGGAGGTTGACAAACATATACCTCTTCTTGAATCTTACCATAGAGGAAAGCACATTTGATATCCATTTGATACACCCTGATGTTGTGGTTGACAACAAAGGCAAGGAATAGTCTGATAGCTTCTAATCTTACTACAGGGGTAAATGTTTCATCATAGTCAATGCCCTCTTCCTGTCTGTAGCCTTGAACCACAAGCCTAGCTTTATTCTTGACAACAATACCCCTTTTATCAGTTTTGTTTTTGAAGACCCACTTTGTGCCAATAGGACTTACATTCTCTGGCAGTGGTACAAGCTCCCATACTTGTTGTCTTTTAAACTGTTGGAGCTCCTCTTGCTTGGCTTTTACCCAGCTGTTGTCTTTCAGTGCCTCTTGGTACTTGACTGGCTGATGGAGAGATAGGAAACCAGCAAAAAGACAAATGTTTTGGGATTGACTTCTTGTGAGCACCCCTTCATTGATGTTGCCAATGATTTGGTCAGGTGGATGAGATTTCAAGAAGATCAGATCTCCATGGTATAGAACAATGGCATTTAATGGTGAAGGCTGCAGATGTGAATCATCTGAGCTAACCACTGCTGGTGACTTTGATGATCCAGCAGTGGCTTCAAATGGAGGTGGAATAGGAGGTAATGGTGTGGACAGATGTTAACTTTGATCCACTGTTTGAGGACTTTTATCAACAGAGTTTAATGATGAGGAAGCAGGGGTTGATGGGCTACTTTTGTCAACAACTGTTGAGTACCAGTGGATGAGCTTTGACAGCTGTTTTGAACACCTGCTGCTCTTCCAGTTGATGCAGACTTTTGTTGAGGAATGATGACTTCATATCCATAGTCTGATGGAGAATTTTCTGATGGACCTGCATTGTTAGTCTTGACAGCAACACTTTCAACTCTGAATTTATCAAGATCAAATAATTCTGCAGGATTTGCTGGGATTTTCATTGATGAAAGTTCATTGAACTTTACATTCAAAGTCTCTTCCACTGTCTTAGTCCTTGTGTTAAACACTTTGTAGGCCTTAGCAGTGGTTGAGTATCCCAGATGATAACCACAATCAATTTTGGCTGCAAACTTTGAGATAGAATCTTTTAAGTTTAAAATGAAGCATGGGCAGCCAAAAACTTTGAAATATGAGATTAATGGCTTTATTTTATACAGCAGTTCATAGGCAGTCTTTTGATGCCTGGGGTTGATTAAAACTCTGTTTTGGACATAGCAAACAGTGTTTACTGCCTCTGCCCAAAAAGTTAATGGGAAACCTGAATCAGCAAGCATGGTTCTGGCAGCCTCAATCAAAGTCCTGTTCTTTTTTTCAACAACCCCATTTTGCTCTGGTGTTCTTCGAATGTTGTACTGCCTTACAATTCCTTTTGACACACAGAAATCATCTAACTCCTTGTTTCTGAACTCTGTGCCATTGTCACTCCTAAAGATTTTTACTGGAAGATCAAACTGCTTTTCAACCTGTGTAACAAAGTCTTGCAGAATTCCTGCAGTCTCATCTTTGGAATGTAAAAAGTAAGTCCATGTAAACCTAGAAAAGTCATCAACAATAACCAAACAATATATTTTCTTCCTAAGACTCATGACTTTAACTGGGCCAAACAAATCCATGTGAAGCATTTGCAAACACTTGGTTGTTTTGGACTCTTCAATTGATTTGTATGAGCTTTTATGTTGTTTTCCTTTTAGGCAGGAAACACAATGCTCAGGACAGGTGAACAGTTTTTGAGGTAAACCTCTTACTAACCCCTCTTTGGATATAGCAGTGATTGTCTTGAGATTTGTGTGCCCTAATCTCCTGTGCCATAATTCTGTCTCTTTGTTAGAGGCAGCTGAGAACAGACAGGCATCAGTCCTGGGGCTCTCTTTTGACAAATCAACTACATAAACATTGCCACTCCTTTGAGCAACAAGTTGGGTTTTTCCATTTTTTTTATTATTTTATCAATCTTTTTAACCATTTCTGGTCCAACGATCCTACAACAATCTTTTGTGAAGAATTAGCCATAGCCCTTATCACTCATTTGTGAGACACTCAGGAGGTTGAATTTTAGATTGTCTATCAGATTGGCATTTTCAAACTTAACATTACCAGATTGAACTGTACCAGACCCCAGAACCTTCCCTTTACTATTATTACCAAAGGATATATCACCCCCTCCATGAGTTTTGAAATCTTTGAGAAGGGCTCTACATCATGTCATGTGCCTGGAGCCTCCACTATTTACATACCAAAGACTATCTAAGCACGCAGAAGCTCCCTTAGCTGCAGTCATCATGGCACAGTCACAAGCATGCTCTTTCTCATCAGTCACCTTCTCTTCCTTCTCACCATGTTTCTTCTCTTCTTCTTCAGACCAGGGGTCAGACAGTGGTTCTATGAGGGGTTCTGAATTTTCTCCCAGCAGTTTTTCACCAGCAACAACAGTAACCACTGCTTCAGCAACTTTATCCACTGTTTCATCACTTGACTGTCCTTCTTCAGCTTTAAGCCCTTCTGGTATTGACTCTAATGCCATAAAACAAAATTCATCATTAGAAGCATCATTAGTAGCATAGAGTGCAAAATTTTCATCACCTAGTTCAACAGGCATACTGCTCCAGTCAATAAAGCCTTGGGTGAAGAAGCTTTGCTGATCTGGTTGAACCACTACTGGAGCAGCTTGTTGAGGTGCAACTGGTTGCACTTGAACCTGAGGGACAGGGGCTTGAACATACTGAATTTGTGGAACAGTGGTTTGAACATAATGCACAGGAATAGGGGTTGCAGCATAGTGAGCAATGTTAGCATGGGCTGCAGGGGTATATTGGGCATAGTGCACAGTGCTTTGGTTTTGTGGTCTAGGGTTTGCGCTGGGATGAGTGATAATTGGACCAGTGGTTTGACTCCTACATTCCCTAGCAAAATGGCCTAGCCTATTACACTTATAGCACTTGATCTTTGACTTATCCAACCCCACTTTTAAATTCCCATGTAACCCTGGGAATTTTCTTCCTGTCCTTTTATAGAATTTGCTTGTTCTTACACTAAGCAAAGCCAATTGATGCAAAATGTCCATTTCTTCAAGATCAGTTGGATCAAAGTGCTGTAAGTCATTGAGTTCAAAGCACAGATTATCAGAGTTCTGGCTTTATCCATTTGCTGTGAAAGCAAAGTTGGATGAGTGAGGATCAGAGTTGAAATTACCACCAGCAGTTATGTCAATAAAATGATCATAACTCTTATCCTTACTGCTGCCAGACTCTTCTTGACCCAGAAGAGCTGTGTTGCCAAATGAGTAGTCATCTGCAACTTTGCCAGACTCTTGCAACTTCTTTTTCTGGTTTAACTCCCTTTCATAGGTCAGGAGTCTACCATGAAGTTGGGTCAGTGTCAGATCTTTGAATTCAACAGAATATCTGGTCACAAATGCAATTGTATCCCATTTTTCAGGCAGTGTTGGGATCGAACCCTACCAGAGGAACAGATAATTAAAGCCAAAACTGGGTCAGATCAGTGGATCCAGAATAAGCAGATGTTACATACAAGTCTCTCCCCTTGAAAGTGGTTTCAACATCTGCTGACCTCCTATCTACTGTTCGTACAAGCCACTGACCGTCAATCTGCTGCTCTAGTAAAGGCTGATGGAAGACTAAAGCTCTGCAGCTCAATCTACTACCTTGAGTCAAGTACTGCTGATCCGGACAAGCACTGTCGGGTTCGCAGCAGTGGAAGGTTGCAGCAGTTGTTTAAGTGTCTTTTATGTAATGTAATAAGCAGTAGTTAGTATAGCAGTGTTTGTATAGATCAGAGGTTAGAGTCTGTTAGGAGGTTAGATGTCACTTTCATGGTGACGTCAGCTTAGATGCTCAGTGGTTTGCTAGTGCCTATAAATAGAACAGTGCTCTGTACTGTTCTATTAGCTCTTTGCAACACCGTCTTCTTTGCACGAACAAACACTGAGCTCTGGCTGAGGGGGAGTTTGTATTCAAGCATTACTTTGTAATCGTTGTTGAAATTAAATTCAATCATTCGGTTCTCTGTTGAAAATGTCTTGATGAAAGCAATACTCTCGTTTGATTGTATGCAAAGTTTGTTTCCATATTAATTCCGCTGCACAACTCATCCATTTCCATCTTAATTCAAACAGAAAATACAATCAAAACCAAACTCAGATCCAACAATTGGTATCAGAGCTAGGACAGCCAAATTTGATTTAACAATCATTTTGACATAAATAGTTCAGCTCAAAATCGTTGATATCGATAGTTTGTTCGTTTTAGTTGAAAAACAGAGCAAGGTTTAATCACCATTAAAGTTGATTAATCGGTGTCTGTAAAACAACCAAGATGACGTCATAATCACAGGATGATAAGAATAATGTTGGCTCGCTTTTTAAACCACCTATGCTTAAAAGAAATGTTCCTATGGTGCCAAGTGCTGAGGATCCAAAGAAGAACGTACCAAAACCTTATGAAAACTATACTGAAACTGATTTTCAAAAGTTCGAACTGGATGCCAAAGCGTTTAGCATCATAGCATATGCATTACCAAATGAGATCTATGCTGGACTGTTACATTGTAACAGTGCCAAAGAGCTATGGGATGCATTGAAGGAACAATTTGTGGGTACCGAAGAAGTTATTGAAAACAATAGGGAAATTCTGAATCAGCAGTATGAAACCTTCTGTCACATTAAGGGTGAAACATTGACCCAACAGTTTGAACGTTTTAGCTGTCTCATCAGTGAGCTAAGGCTTGTTAAGGTTGAATTTCCAAAATCAACCCAAAATAGCAGGTTTCTTAGATCGCTACCTGATAAATGGGACACAATTGCATTTGTGACTAGAAACTCTGTTGAGTTCAAAGATCTGACCCTGACCCAACTTCATGGTAGACTCCTGACCTATGAAAGGGAGTTGAACCAGAAAAAGAAGCTGCAAGAGTCTGGGAAAGCTACTGATGATTACTCATTCGGTAGCACAGCTCTTCTGG
The DNA here is from genome assembly GCA_030545235.1 of Helianthus tuberosus. Classification (NCBI taxonomy): domain Eukaryota; kingdom Viridiplantae; phylum Streptophyta; class Magnoliopsida; order Asterales; family Asteraceae; genus Helianthus; species Helianthus tuberosus. The sequence goes on along the minus strand of CM060420.1, from coordinate 130,255,427 downwards.
GTCAGGAAGAATCTGGTAGCAGTAGTAAGGAAAAGGGTTATGATCATTTCATTGATATAACAGCTGGTGGTAACTTTACCAACCCTGATCCTCACTCTGCAAACTATGCGTTCACTGCAAACACTGAAAACCAGATGTCAGATAATTTGTGCTTTGAACTCAATGATTTGCAATATTTTGATCCCACTGACTTAGAGGAGATGGACATTTTGCATCAGTTGGCTTTGCTTAGTGTGAGAACAAGCAAATTCTACAAAAGAACAGGGAGAAAGTTCCCAGGGTTACATGGGAATCTAAGGGTTGGGTTGGATAAATCGAAAATCAAGTGTTACAAGTGCAATAGGCTAGGTCATTTCGCTAGGGAATGCAGGAGTCAAACTACTGGTCCTATAATCACTCATCCTAGCTCAAACCCTAGACCTCAAAATCAAAGCACTGTGCATTATACCCAATATACCCCTGCAGCTCATGTTAACACTGCTCATTATGCTGCTGCCCCTATGCCTGTGCATTATGTCCAAACCACTGTTCCACAGATTCAATATGTTCAAACCCCTGTCCCCCAGGCACAAGTGCAACCTGCACCTCAAACTGCTGCTCCAGCTGTGGTATAACCAGATCAGCAAAGCTTTTTCACTCAAGGCTTTGTTGACTGGAGCAGCATGCCTGATGAGCTTAGTGATGAAAATTTTGCACTCTATGCTTCTAATGAATCTTCTAATGATGAATTTTGTTTGATGGCATTAGAGTCAATACTAGAGGGAATTGAAACTGAAGGTGAACAGCTAAGTAATGAAACAGTGGTTGAGGTGACTGAAGCAGTTGTTAATGTTGTTGCTGGTGAACTGCTGTTGGGAGAAAATTCAGAAACCCTGATTGAACCACTGACAGACCCATGGTCCAAAGAGGACAAAGAAGAAGAGGAAGAAAAGAAAGCAGGTGAGAAGGAAAAAAGAGCTGATGATGAAGAAAATCATCAATGTGATTGTGCAATGATGGCTGTTGCCAAGGTATCTCCTCAAGTTCTTGAAAAACTGTGTTCTGACAATTGCATTATTGCTTTTGCTAACATCAAAGAGGTGAATGAAAACCTTCGGAACAAAATCTTAACTGATGAAGTCAAATTTGAAAATTCTTTAAAAGAACTTAAAAACAAATTGACTGAAAAAGAGAAAGAGATCAGCAGTCTTAAAGAAGAACAGAGCATAACCAAAACTCAACTCCAAACTATGGTAGAAAAATACCAAGTTTGTAAAAAGGAGTTAGAGTCCACCCAGATTACCTGTGAAAAATGGGTGGAATCATGCAAAGGGTATGAGGTTATGCTTGAAAAACAGATTAAAAGCAATGTAAAATTTGGTGTTGGTTATAGAAAACATGATGATGAAAACACTGCTTTTGAAAAATCTGTTCAAACCACTGATGTAACCACTGAGAGTTCATTCCCACAAACAAGAATGGCCAAGAAGTGAAAATCACTGACAAACTTGGTAACAAAATCACACTTGACAGACCAATGGGTTCCTCTACTTTTGAGGAGCTTGAAAATTATCAGTTTAAACCAAAATGGTCTAATGAGTGTGATATTCTTGAAAATTTCAAGCCCATGGACTTTACATCAACTGATGGTGTTAAAGCTCCAAAAGCTAAAGTCATTCCTCTCAAGGACATCCCAACAGAGGTTAAAACCTCTGCTGCAAAGGAGTCCGAAAAGAGAAAGAAGAAAGAAAAGATCAATAACCTGTTTTGTGAATTCTGTGAGAAAAGGAATCATCTAACAAAAGATTGTTTCCATTTAAAAGCTTATGATTTAAACAAAACAAGTGTCATTATTCCAGCTGAAAGCTGCATTGTTTGTGGTAAATCAAACCACAAAACTCAAGCATGTGTGTATCTCAAAAACTTTGATTTGAAAAAGAACGAGTACATTGCTAAAACATCCTTGAGTCCATCAACATCATCTGTCAAATTCACCAAAAACCAACCACTGTTTGTGCCAGTTCAAACAGCTGTCACAAAACAGCTGAACCAAACATCTATCAAAAGAGATGTTCAGGTTACTGATGCACCCCCTGCCAATCAGCTCAGAAAAGGCAAGGAAAAACAGTCTTACCAAAGGATTCTACACGTTTATGAGACCTACAAAAGGCCCTCTAAACCAAAAGTGAACAGACATCCTTTTGGGTACCAACAGGTGATTGGTCAAGACCCCCAGCAGTGGTTAGCAAGAAACAGTACTAAAACTGTCCAAACCCCTGACCTAACCATTGTCCATCAATGTGCATCCATCCCAGACACTGTTGAGACCCCATCCAAAGCCTTATTGGCTTTGGAAACCCTAATGAACTAATCCTTTTACTTCATGTGCAGGGAGCTTCTGCCTGTTTAGATAGCCTTTGGTATGTTGATAGTGGAGGCTCCAGGCACATGACTGGATGTAAAGCCCTACTCAAAGATTTCAAAATTCATGGAGGGGGTGATATATCCTTTGGGAATAACAGTAAAGGGAAAGTTCTGGGGTCTGGTACAGTACAATCTGGAAATGTAAAATTTGAAAATGTCAATCTGATAGACAGTCTAAAATTCAACCTCCTGAGTGTCTCACAAATGAGTGACAAGGGTTATGGGTCATTCTTCACAAAGGAGTGTTGTAGGATTGTTGGACCAGAAATGGTCAAAAAGATTGAAGCAATAATAAACACTGGTCAAACAAAACTTGTTGCTCAAAGAAGTGGCAATGTTTATGTTGTTGATATGTCAAAAGAGTGTCCCAGAGCTGATGCATGTCTGTTCTCAGCTGCCTCTAACAAAGAGACAGAACTTTGGCACAGAAGGCTGGGGCACACAAATCTTAAGACAATCACTGAAATTTCAAAAAATGGTTTGGTGAGAGGCCTACCACAAAAATTGTTTTCATGTCCTGAACATTGCATTTCCTGTTTAAAAGGAAAACAGCATAAAAGTTCTTATAAGTCTATTGAAGAGTCCAAAACAACCCAGTGTTTGCAAATGCTACACATGGATTTGTTTGGCCCAGTTCAAGTCATGAGTCTCAAGAAGAAAAGATATTGTTTGGTTATTGTTGATGACTTCTCTAGGTTTACATGGACTTTCTTTTTACACTCAAAAGATGAGACTGCAGGCATTTTGCAAGACTTTGTGACACAGGTTGAAAAGCAATTTGACCTTCCAGTGAAAAGCTTCAGGAGTGACAATGGCACAGAATTTAAAAATAAGGAGTTGGATGCCTTCTGTGTGAAGAAAGGGATTGTAAGGCAGTACAGCATCCCTAGAACACCAGAGCAAAATGGGGTAGTTGAAAGAAAGAATAGAACTTTGATTGAGGCTGCCAGAACCATGCTTGCTGATTCAGGTTTGCCATTAACTTTCTGGGCAGAGGCAGTAAACACTGCTTGCTATGTCCAGAACAGAGTTTTAACAAACCCCAGGCACAAAAAGACTGCTTATGAAATTCTGTATAAAATCAAACCACTGATCTCATACTTCAAAGTGTTTGGCTGCCCATGCTTTATTCTGAACTTAAAAGATTCCATTTCAAAATTTGCAGCCAAAATTGATTGTGGTTATCATCTGGGATACTCAACCACTGCCAAGGCCTACAAAGTGTTTAATACACGGACCAAGGCAGTGGAGGAGACTTTGAATGTAAAGTTCAATGAACTTTCATCAATGAAAATCCCAGCAAATCCTGCAGATCTGTTTGATCTTGAAAAATTTACTTTTGAAAATACTGCTGTCAAGACTAACAGTGCAGGTCCATCAGAGGATTCAACACCAGACTATGGGTATGAAATCATCATCCCTCAAAGGTCTGCCACAATGGGAAAAGCATCAGCTGTTCAAAACAGCTGTCAAAGCTCAACCACTGCTACCTCAACAGTTGTTGACCAAAGTAGCCCATCAACCACTGCTTCCACATCCTCAAACATTGCTGACAAAAGTCCCCAAATAGTGGATAAAAGTCAGCAGGTGTCCACTTTATTACCTCCTATTCCACCACCTTTTGAAGCCACTGCTGGGTCATCAAAGTCACCAGCAGTAGTTAGCTCAGATGATACACATTTGCAGCCCTCACCAACAAATGTCATCATACCATACCAAGGAGATTTAATCTTCTTGAGATCTCATCCACCTGATCAAATAATTGGCAACATCAATGAAGGGGTGCTCACAAGAAGCCAAACCCAAAACATTTGTCTTTTTGCTGGTTTTCTATCACTCCATCAGCCTGTTAAGTACCAAGAGGCACTGAAAGACAACAGCTGGGTAGACGCCATGCAAGAAGAGCTCCAACAGTTTAAAAGACAACAAGTATGGGAGCTTGTACCACTGCCAGAAGAGGTTAGTCCCATTGGCACAAAGTGGGTCTTCAAGAACAAAACAGATGAAAGGGGCATGGTTGTCAAGAATAAAGCCAGGCTTGTGGTTCAAGGTTACAGACAGGAAGAGGGGATTGATTATGATGAAACATTCGCCCCTGTTGCAAGATTGGAAGCCATTAGACTGTTCCTGGCCTTTGCTGTCAACCACAACATGAAGGTGTTTCAAATGGATATCAAAAGTGCTTTCCTCTATGGTACAATTCAAGAAGAGGTGTATGTTTGTCAACCTCCAGGTTTTGAGGATCCATTTTATCCAGATCATGTCTACAGGCTGAACAAAGCCCTGTATGGCTTGAAACAAGCACCAAGGGCCTAGTATGAAACTCTTTCCAACTTTTTACTCTCAAATGGTTTCAAAAGAGGTACCATTGATAAAACACTGTTTCTAAAATGGAGAGGAAAAGATTTAATGATTGTCCAAATTTATGTGGATGACATTATTTTTGGAAGCACATGCAACAAAATGTGTGAAGAGTTTAGGGAACTCATGACAGCTGAGTTTGAAATGAGTGCAATGGGTGAGCTGCAATGCTTTCTTGGTCTCCAAGTTCAGCAAATGCAAAATGGTACTTTCATTCATCAAAGCAAATATGCAAAAGAACTTTTAAACAAATTTGATATGAATGATTGTAAACCATGCAGCACACCCATGGCAACAAATAAGCTTGTCATGTCTAATGAAAAGGATGAGCTGATTGACCAAACCTTATATAGAAGCATGATTGGGTCTTTGTTGTACCTAACTGCATCTAGGCCACACATCATGTTTGCAACATGTGTCTGTGCAAGAAGTCAATCAGCCCCTAGAAAATCCAACCTTATTGCTGTAAAAAGGATATTAAGATACATAAAAAGTGCTCCCACACTTGGTATCTGGTATCCAGCTAATGGGAATATCAAGCTTTCAGGATTTTCAGACAGTGACTTTGCTGGTTGTAACACCACAAGGAAGTCCACATCAGGAGGGTGCCAGTTCCTAGGTGATTGCTTAGTTTCATGGCAAAGCAAAAAGCAAGCAGCTGTTTCAACATCCACTACTGAAGCTGAATACATTGCTGCTGCAAGCTGTACAGCCAACTCCTGTGGTTTCAAAATCAGTTGCTGGATTTTGGTATCACTGCCTTAAAGACACCACTCATGTTGGACAGTCAGGCAGCAGAAAATATCATCAAAAATCCAGTTTCCCATTCAACCACCAAACACATCGACATCAGACATCACTTTGTGAGGGATTGCTATGAAAAAGGTTTGATTTCTCTGCATCATGTCCCAACTAAAGACCAGTTGGCAGATGTGCTCACAAAAGCACTTGATACAGCCAGTTAGCAGTACATAGTGGTCAGTACTTTTGTAACTGCTGCCACGTCAGCCTTCACTTTTTCCTCTATAAACCCCCACTTCACATCAAAAACAGGGTTTTACTGTCGAATTGAATACTCAAAAATTCTCTTCTCAAAACAGTTTTTCCTTCTTATTTCTTCACAAGTTTCTTCGATCATCATCTTCAAAATGACAAAATCGAAGCAATCTGCAAAACCCACCTCCAAATCATCGTCGAAAGCGGCCTCTCAAAAGGCCAATCCCACTGAAATTCTACACAAACCATCTCACAATCTTCTGGGTCTTCTCACAAAACCCGGCACCACAGAAGCTTTCGACTCCATCATCGACACAATGGCTAAATCAAAGTACAAAACTTTGTTAACAGCCGATGCACCAATTTATTTGGCCACCCAAAGAGAGTTTTGGAAGAATGCAACCCTTGAAACACAAGGAGAAACTGTGACTGCCATAAACTCTTCTCTAAAGGGTAAAGATGTCCAAATCACACCACAAGCAATTTCAGAGGTCTTTCAACTCAAGGATCAGGAAGGTAAAAATTCTTTCCCTAAAAATGAGTTAAAAATTGACTTCATTGAGAGAGGGTATGCAGACACAATGATGAAGAAAGCAACCTTACAAAAAGGTTTCTTTCCTTCTGCAACAAGGTTTTTATTCCATACCCTCCTAATGTGTGTTTCAAACAAAACCACTTCTTTTAATGAAATACCATTAAAGATCCAAAATCTGGGATATGCTATTCTTCAAGAAGAAAATTTTAATTATTCTCGGGAAATCTTTAATGATTTGGTTAATAATGTTGAAACAAAATCATTCCTACTGTTTCCAAGGTTTCTAAGTTATTATTTTGAAAAGAAATTCAGTAAGGATGATATTGCTGTAATAAACCAAGGTGATTATATTCAAATAAACAGTTTAACTATTGAAACCTTTTCAAGAATGTTAACACCTTGCAAAACACAAGCAGAGGTGCCTGAGCAGATTTTAGCAGCTACCACTGCTCCTCAGGTATCTGCTGCTGAGCCCACTGATCAAGGTGATCAAAGCAGCAGAACAACTGCTTTGAAACCCACACCTAAAATCACCAAAAAGCCAACAAAAAGAAAAACACAAAAACCCCCAAAACCCATCAAAAAGGCATCTCTGGAGGATGAGATACCAGAGCTACTGCCAGTGACAACACAAAAGTCACAAGAAACCATTGCTGCTACTTCCTCACAGCAGTTGGTACAAATATCTCAACCCATAGCCGAAACTCCTCCTGCTTCTTCACAAAAAGAACAGGTTGTACAAATTGGGACACCACATCATGATACTCTGGAAGCACTTGTTTCCATCATGCACAGCCCACTTCCCGGGGCAATTCCATTTTCTACACCAACCATCACATCCACAATTCCAACACCAACCAAACTTCTGTTGGATGCAATTGATTTGAACCAGGCACTAACCAGTCCTTCTCAATCACCTATTAATGAGAATATACCTCAACAAATGACTGGGTCTGATGTATCAATCCTTGCTAACCCACCAACACAACCTAAGGAGGTTACACCCCTTGAGTTACAAATAACTTTTGGTGGTAATCCAAGTGAAGCAACCACTACAACTGTTGAACCCACTGGTTTACAGTTGGACAGTGGTTACACCAATAAGACTTCCTTGGAGGCAATTTCTTACATAGCACCTCTGCCAACCACCAGTGGATTTATTTTTACCACTGGCAACATCAAAAGGTTGTCAAGTGTTGAAGGAAGAAGACCCCGGTACCAAGAAAAAGGGGCATCAGTGGTTAGTGTTTGGAGTACACTCCCTACATCAACCATTGATAAAACCACTAATAGTGGGAAATCAGATGATCCCATTAAATTGGGTGATGATTTAAAATATCAGGATTTGACGGAACGAATTGAAAAATTGGATACATCTGTTGCAGATCTTAAAAATATGCTAAACCAGGTGTTGACAACACAAAAGAAGCAATCCACTGTTATTCCACCTCAAGCACCTGCTCCACTTCCAGCATCTGCTACAAATGAGCTCTGGAATCTCTTCAAACCTTTTCTCCAACAACAAAAAGAAATGGCTAATCAGCAACATGAACTGCATGTCGAAAAGCTGAGAAACATAATGGAGTCTGGGTACAAGACCACTCAAGCAGATATTAAGGCAATCAAGGCCCATTTATTGGAAACCACTGGCACTGCTCCTCCAACAGTACTTTTCATTGATAAACTCCCTGAAGATAATGCCAAAAAGGGGGAGAAAATTCAGGAGTGGAAGAAGAGAGGAATAGATGATGGTCTGTACATTGAACCTGAAAAGGATGCTATGACCAGAAAAATTCCTGTGCCAGATGGTAGTAAAAAGGTTGATGCTAATCAAGAAGCACTTGATGAAGGAGTAGCAAGTGTAAAAAGAGATAGAATGGCAAAGGATATTTCAAGGTGGAATGAGGAGAAAAGAGCCTTCATGGAGCTGTATGAGCAGGGTTGTTCTGGGTCAAAGGATACTAAAAATCCTAAGCCAAAAAGAAAACCTAAGTCCATCTCATCCAGAATTCCAAATCATATTCCAAAACCACCATCCAAAAGCCATCAGCATCAACCCTCCACCAAAACAGCTGTTGTAACTCCTGCTGTATCAACTACTGCTGGCACTTCTGGGTCAAAGGATACTAAAAATCCTAAGCCAAAAAGAAAACCTAAGTCCATCTCATCCAGAATTCCAAAGCATATTCCAAAACCACCATCCAAAAGCCATCAGCATCAACCCTCCACCAAAACAGCTGTTGTAACTCCTGCAGTATCAACTACTGCTGGCACTTCAGAGGTTTCAACATCTGTTATCACTTCAACACACACCACTGCTCTACCATCACCACCAAAAACAACTTCACCACCACTTTCTCCTGCCAAAAAGCAGAAGACAACAGATGTTACAACATCTGCTGTAATGACAACAGTGGTTGAAACACCAGTTGTTTCAACAGCTGTTAGTCAATCACAAACCACTGCCTCTGAATCTACCACCACTGCTCCACCCAAAACATCATCAGTCCCTCCTCAAACAAAAAGGAGAAGGGTAATCCTCAAAGATGATGACTATTCACCACCATCACCATCTTCAAAATCCCTGTCACTTGTCACCATTCCAAAACCCATACCTCTCTCTTCAGCTCAAATTCTAAAACCATTACCTCCTGCTGGTGTCTCATTTCCTCTAGAACTCATTGCAGTTAGGGAAGAAATCAAATCCTTTTATTATGAGAATGACCCAGCTAAAAGGAGTTTGCCATCAGTTGAAGGATATCCCAGGCCTAACAATATCGAAGAATATTTGAAACTCAAGGCCAAGCAAACAGAGGATATTGCAATCAGAAATAAACAAGGGAAATCTGATAGGGAATTTCAACAAAACTATCAGTTTCTACTCACACAGGTCAGAGCAATGGAGCAATTTGCCAAAAATGTATGTCAGCAAATCTCTGAAAGGGCAGATGAGTCCTTGAGAAAAGACTACATTGAGAACATCATGACCTACAAGAAATACAAGGGGGAGAAACACATGTACAAAAACTGGACCATTCCTGAGCTTGAAAAAGAGGCAGCCAGGATTCAAGAAATGATCAAAAATAAGGTGAAGCAGACTCCTCCTGAAAAGTTCAAACAATTTGAAGCTGAGAAGGCATTAAAGTTGAAGAGAATGAAAGAGGAGCTGATAGCAGCTGATTATGGGTCAAAGAATTCCGTGTCAAAGTGGGGAGAAGATAGGGTCAGGGCTACCTACAAAAGGTTAGAGGAACTTAGAAAGAAAGATCCAAAAGTTCCACAAAAGCCTGACTATTCCAAAGCAGAGGTCTCAAAAAGACCACCAAAGCTGCAAATCAAAAGAACCACTGCTCCAGCTGGTGCTGCCATCTACAAAAGAAGGAGTCAAAACCAGTCAGGTGCTGAAACAATTCAAGATCTAAAAGCTGGAGATGCTGTTGTAAAAGAAGGCATTAAATTAATGATAAAAGAAGATCTTGAATTGGAACAATCTGCAAGTACTGCTCAGCCAGTTATGAATAGGCCAGCCTCACCAAATACCTCTGCAAATAAACATCTCCCAAGAAACCCACCAGGCTCAAAAATACAAAAGTGGGAAACTGACAAACAGACCTACGTATTGACTTTGCTCAGGTCTGGTGGAGAAGTGAAGAAAATATCAAGGGAACAAGCTCTTGGCCAGAGTCTTGAAGATTTGCAGGATCTCCTTGATCTTCCACTTAGCAGGGATGATGATGACACAGATGCCCTAGATTTTGAACTACAGTTTAAAGGTCAGATAAGGGAACTGTTGTTGAGGCAATAAAGAATTCCACAATAATGAAGAGTTTTGGCATTATCTGTTCCAGGGGGAGATTGTTGGGATCGAACCCTACCAGAGGAACAGATAATTAAAGCCAAAACTGGGTCAGATCAGTGGATCCAGAATAAGCAGATGTTACATACAAGTCTCTCCCCTTGAAAGTGGTTTCAACATCTCCTGACCTCCTATCTACTGTTCGTACAGGCCACTGACCGTCAATCTGCTGCTCTAGTAAAGGCTGATGGAAGACTAAAGCTCTGCTGCTCAATCTACTGCCTTGAGTCAAGTACTGCTGATCCGGACAAGCACTGCCGGGTTCACAGCAGTGGAAGGTTGCAGTAGTTGTTTAAGTGTCTTTTATGTAATGTAATGTAATAAGCAGTAGTTAGTATAGCAGTGTTTGTATAGATCAGAGGTTAGAGTCTGTTAGGAGGTTAGATGTCACTTTCATGGTGACGTCAGCTTAGATGCTCAGTGGTTTGCTAGTGCCTATAAATAGAACAGTGCTCTGTACTGTTCTATTAGCTCTTTGCAACACCGTCTTCTTTGCACGAACAAACACTGAGCTTTGGCTGAGGGGAAGTTTGTATTCAAGCATTACTTTGTAATCGTTGTTGAAATTAAATTCAATCATTCGGTTCTCTGTTGAAAATGTCTTGATGAAAGCAATACTCTCGTTTGATTGTATGCAAAGTTTGTTTCCATATTAATTCCGCTGCACAACTCATCCATTTCCATCTTAATTCAAACAGAAAATACAATCAAAACCAAACTCAGATCCAACAGGCAGTGATCTAAGAAACCTGCTATTTTGTGTAGATTTAGCAAATTCAACTTTAACAAGTCTTAGCTCACTAATGAGACAACTGAATCGCTCAAACTGTTGTGTTAATGATTCACCCTTAATGTGACAAAAGGTTTCATACTGCTGTTTCAGAATTTCCCTGTTATTTGCAATTACTTCTTCAGTTCCCCCAAATTATTCCGTAAGTGCATCCCATAATTCCTTGGCACTGTTACAGTGTAACAGCCCAGCATAAATTTCATTGGGTAATGCAGATGCAATGATGCAAAATGCTTTGGCATCCAGTTCAAATTTTTTAAAATCAGTTTCGGTATAGTTTTCAGGTTTCTTAGGTTCGAACTTCTTTGTGTCCTCAGCACTCGGCACCATTGGAACATGTGGTCCAAAGACAACCTATCTCCAACATCCGGTATTCTGTTGAGCAAGGATGTGACCCATCCTTCTCTCCCAGATGTTGTATTCATTTCGTTTCAACATGGGTGGTTTGAAAAGTGAACCGATGTTATTGTTAGCATCTTGTGATTGTGACGTCATCCTAGTTGTTTTACAGGTACTGATTAATCAGCTTTGCTCGTGATTAAACCTTACTCTGTTTTTCAACAAAACGAACAACTATTAGTATTAACGATTGTGAGCTGAACTATTTACGTCAAAATGATTGTTAGATCAAATTTGACTGTCCGTGCTCTGATACCAATTGTTAGGATCTGAGTTTCTTTTTTATTGTGTTTTTGTTTAAGAATAAAGAAGATGAACAAGTTATGCAGCGGAATCAAAATGGAAATAAACTTTGCACACAATCAAACAGGAGAAATGCTTTTAACACACAAGTTTAACATCGAACTGAATGCTTGAATTTATTTCAAGCTTCAATTACAATATGCATGCATGTATAACAAACTCCCCCTCAGCCTGATCTCACAGTATTTGCTCGTACAGGAAGACAAGTGGTGAAAGAGCTGATAGAACAGTACAGGGTACTGTTCTATTTATAGGCACGAGCAAACCACTGAAGCATCTTGGCTGACGTCACCATGAAAGTGACATCTAACCTCCTAACAACCTCTAACAACTGATCTAATACAAGCACTGTTTAGCTAACTACTGATTACAATACATTACAAAAGGAAAGACTAAACTACTGCTTTATCCTTCCACTGTTGTGACTCCAGCAGTACTTTATATCTTCAGCAGTGCTTGATCCATAACAGTAGATTGATCATCAGGGCTTTAGTCTTCATCAGTCTTTATACTTGATCAGTTGTTTGTAGAACAACAGTTGTATATGGACAGAGGCCATCAGTTGTTAGAAACACTTTCAAGGGGAAAGTTGGAATACAGCAGTGCTTATGCTAGATCCACTGTTCTGATCCAGTTTTGGCTTTAATCATCTGTTACTTTGGTAGGGTTCAATCCCAACAAAAAATATAAAAGTATAATATCTTGGTTAGAAAATAAAAGGTAAATACAAAATACAAGGAAAACACTATTTTAGTAAATAGTTTTCATTGAACACCATAATGGTAAATACTTTTTACATCAACACTAGTTTAGGAAAAAACTCGTACATATCGATATGGCTGATGTTGCTGGTGGTTGGGGCCGGGGCGGTGGCGGAGGACGGGGTGGAGATAGAGGCGCCGGAAGGGGCTGTGGTGGAGGCGAAGGGAAAGGCCGTGGTCGTGGTCGTGGACGTGGACGTGGTGCCCCTGATATTGACCCATTGCCCGAGCGCCCGTATGTTGTTTTCGAGCAAAGGAACGAGGCTTTTCACCAGTGTGAAAAGTTTCAATGGATGGATATCGCCGGCAATCTGGCGACCGATTGGGCTGCTTTGGAGGAGGTATAGGAGGCGGTGAAAGCCCAAGCTATTATACGACACGATACTCTGTGGGATGACAAAGGTGGTGTAACGGACACTTATTATTAATTATTATCTTATTGGACAAACAAATAAAAATAAATTAAAAATAATTGAAGTTTGCTTACCACCCTCGTTGCCAAGATCTGTCATGAAAGGAAGGACCACGCCCCAATCACGGAACCGCTACGCGTTGTGTTCAGTGGCCGTGATAGTTATGTGGCAGAACCCATATAACCCATTACCAGGGCCCTAAATATAAACTTGCTAATAAAATTTAATCCATAAATTATTTATATTCTTATCGATATCAATTGTAAAATATATGTCTTTTATATTGTTTCACAAAGTAAGATTATAGATTATTTTGTATGGTAGTTGCCAATATATATATATGATAATTAATTACTTGAGAAATCAAAATAAAAAAATATATATGATAATTAATTACAAAGAAAAATTTGGAAAGTGTTATAAAACTTAAGAGATTGAGATCAAAACTTCCTCTATATATCTTTCTCTATTCTTCTCTTCTTTTATCACAATCATATTACATCTAATATTTCCTTTTGATAAAAACTCAAAAGATAAACGGCAACGAATACATTGAATGATTTATAGAAAACAAAAGAAATAAAACAAAATGGGTGGGGCCTATATGTCTGCTAATAATTCATAACACTCCCCCTCAGACATATGCCCATTTATTTGTTTGATGAATAAATCATTAGCTCTTTGTGGTATGTTGTTCTACAACTTTGGTGTTTGGCTTTGACATGCTGCCTCGTTAAAAACCTTGCTAGGAAAACCCAGTGGGACAAAACCATAGCTAAGGGAAAAAGAGTGCAGTGCATGTAGTCTCTCATGATACTTCTGGATCAAATATGTTGCCTCATTAAAAAAAAACTTTACTAAGAAAAAACCCGGTGGGATAAAACCATAGCTAAGGAAAAAATGCAACGTGTATAATGCTCCCCCTCAAATTGTCATGTGTGGATTATCACATTTTCCATACATGTCGCATCCCAATATCATGAACGTGTTTCCTGAAAGTTGCTGTAGGTAGTGCTTTTGTGAAAAGATCGGCTGAATTGGACATATCTCATCTCGAATTGATTGTCTTTAATAAGGTCTCGGGTATATTCAAAGAATCTTGGTGGTATATGCTTTGTTCTATCACTTTTGATATACCATTCCTTCATTTGCGCGACACAAGCTGCATTATCTTCATAGATTGGAGTTGGATTTACGTTTTTCTCTAGTCCACAAGATGTTAGTATGTGTTGTGTCATAGATCTTAACCATACACATTCTCTTGAAGCTTCATGTAGTGCAATGACTTCGGCATGATTTGAAGATGTTGCAACGAGTGTTTGTTTCTGAGAACGCCATGAAATTGCAGTTCCTCCAGTCTTGAATATGTATCCAGTGGATCAGATAAATAACCTGCATCTGCATAACCAACTAACCCTTCTTTTGAATCGTTAGGATAAAACAAGCCTAAATCAACCGTACCTCGAAGATATCGAAAAATATGTTTAATTCCATTCCAATGTCTTTTAGTGGGAGCTGAACTAAATCTTGCTAACAAATTAACTGCAAAAGAAATGTCAGGTCTCGTATAGTTAGTAAGATACATAAGTGCTCCAATTGCACTAAGGTATGGTGTCTCTGGACCAAGAGCTTCTTCGTTGTCCTCACAAGGACGAAAATGATCATTTTCAACATTAAGTGATCTAACTACCATTGGGGTGCTCAAAGGATTTGCCTTGTCCATATTGAAACGTTTCAATAGCTTTTCAGTATAATTCATTTGATGAACAAGTATTCGATTGTTCATATGTTAAATTTGTAAACCAAGACAATATTTGGTTTTTCCAAGGTCTTTCATTTCAAATTCTTTCTTTAAAAGAATAATTGCTTCATGAATTTCATTTTGAGTCCCAATTATATTTAGATCATCAACATATACAGCTATGATCACATATCCTGACGTTGTCTTCTTAATAAAGACACATGGACAGATAAGATTATTTGTATAACCTTTACTTATCAAGTAATCGCTCAAACGATTGTAGCACATCCTCCCAGATTGTTTCAACCCATATAAAGACCTTTGTAATTTGATCGAATACATTTCTTTGGGTTTTGAACTTAACGCTTCAGGCAGTTTAAATCCTTCCGGAATTTTCATATATATGTCACTATCAAGTTATCCATATAAGCAAGCTGTAACAACATCCATAAGATGCATTTCTAACTTTTTAGATATTGCTAAGCTGATTAAGTATCGAAAGGTTATCGCGTCCATCACGGGAGAATATGTTTCTTCATAGTCAATCCCTGGCCTTTGCGAAAAACCTTGAGCTATAAGTCTCGCTTTATACCTTGTAATCTCATTTTTCTCATTTCGTTTCCGTACGAAAACCCATTTATACCCTACAGCCTTTATTGCCTTAGGTGTGATAACAATAGGCCCAAAAACCTTTCGTTTGTTTAATGAATTTAATTCAGCTTGCATAGCATCTTTCCACTTTCCCCAGTCATGTCTATTTTTACAATCATTGACAGACTTTGGTTCAGGAGCATCATCTCCGCTCATAATCTCTCTGGCAACCGAATATGAAAATATTTCACCCATATTTTCCATTTCATCTCGGTTCCATATTATATGTGTATGACCATAGTTGATTGATATCTCTTTGTTAGTATCATCAACATCTTCCTCATGAGAGGTTTCGTATTTACCGCTTGATCAAGATTTTTTATCTTTATGGTCAATTTCATTTATAAGCGCTTTTCTTTTTCGAGGATTTTTATCCTTCGAACCAATTGGCCTTCCACGTTTTAAACGTTTCTGAGACTCATGAGTCATATTATTATCTATTGCCTTATTAGGGATCTCAACTCGAGCTGGAGCATTAGCAGCTGGTATATGAGATTTAGTAACCCTATTTATATCAGTAAATACATCAGGCAATTGATTTGCAATTTCTTGCAAGTGTATTATCTTTTGAACCTCTGTCTCACATTGTTTAGTTCTTGGATCCAGATATAATAATGAAGGTTCACACCATGTGACATCCTTTTCCTTATTATTATCTTTATTCTCTCCCCCTAATACTGGGAAAGTTCTTTCATTAAATTTACAATCAGCAAACCGTGCTGTAAAGACATCACCTGTTAAAAGTTCAAGATATCTTATTATAGAAGGTGAATCATATCCAACATATATTCCCAATCTTCTTTGAGGTCCCATTTTTGTGCGTTGTGGTGGTGCAATTGGGACATAAACTGCACATCCAAAAATTCTAATATGGGAAATATTTGGCTGTTGGCCAGATGCAATTTGTTGGGGAGAGTATTCATGATTTGCACTTGGTCTTATGCGAATTAATGATTCAGCATGTAAGATTGCATGACCCCAAACGGATACAGGAAGTTTTGTCCTCATTATTAATGGTCGAGCTATTAGTTGTAGACGTTTAATTAATGATTCAGCTAAACCATTTTGTGTGTGCACATGAGCAACATGGTGTTCAAAAATAATTCCTACAGACATGCAATAATCATTAAAAGCATGTGATGTAAATTCACCAGCATTGTCGAGTCTCACCCTTTTAATAGTATGATCTGGGAAATGTGTTCACAATTTAATAATTTGTGCAAAAGCCATATTGCGAGTTGATAACAAAGACACATGAGACCATCTACTTGATGCATCTATTAGAACCATGAAGTATCTAAATGGTCCACATGGTGGATGGATTGGTCCACATATATCTCCTTGAATTCTTTCAAGGAACATTGGAATTTCTTTTTCAACTTTTACAAGCGAAGGTCTTGTAATTAATTTTCCCAGAGAACAAGATACACATAAAGGAATTTTATCAGATTTTGGGATCTTTTTATACTTCAATGGATGTCCATGAGTATTTTCAATCACTCTTTTCATCATTGTAGATCCTGGATGGCCTAATATGTCATGCCATAAGTTAAATGTTTCAGGATCACAAAAATTTTCTTTTACTGCCATATGTGCTTGAGGCACGTCAATATATGTATAATGCAAACCAGATTGAAACATTGGTAGTTTTTCCAATATCTGATCTTTGCTCATGATATACAAATATTTTTCATTATCAACAGTCTTTGACTGAGTATCATATCCAATATGATATATGTTTTTGAAACTTAACAAATTTCTTGTTGATTTGGGGGAAAATAAAGCATTTTCTATTTCAAGTGTTGTTCCATTTGGTAGTGCTATATTAGCTTTTCCCACTCCTTATATCAAGTTCTTAGGACCTGATATTGTATTGACAGTTCCCCTTGTTGGTTTCAATTCATAAAAATATTTTTTAGATTTAAATATAGTGTGCGTGGCTCCACTATACAAATATTCGCTTCATTCATTCGATCTTGAGCTCCAATGATATCCATTTTAATCTTACAATTATAAAAAGAAAAATAATAAGAGTATGATTAACATATTATAATTATTAATAATAACTTTATTAAAAAAACATTATATGAAAGAAAGACAAAATAAAAATACACATTTAATTGTTACATAAAATCATTGAGATCAAGCAACATTTTGTTTAAATGTCTTCATCAAAATCTGCGGCGTTTAGCTCAACATTTTTATCGAGTTTATCCAAATAGTTTACTTCCTTCCCTTTTCCTTTAAGAGCGGCTTTGTAAAGTTCACATAGATGTGGATCTGTTCTACAAGTTTTTGACCAGTTATTTATACTTCCACATCTATAACAAGAATTATCATCTTTTTCCGGACACACCGGCTTCATTCCTTTGATTATGAAAATTGGAAATATTATCTTGTGGAGCATGATAATTTGTAGTTCTTTGATTTCGGCCACGGCCACGACCGCGTCCATGACCTCGGTAATTTTTATTACCTTTGAAAGTATGGTTGTGGCCATTATAATGACCTTTACCAAAATACCCACGACCGCGGCCACGGCCTCGTCCTTGGCCTCGCCCACGGCCTTGTTCCCTTTTATTTTGATAATTATTAACAACATTTGCTTCAGGTATAGTATCCTGTGGGACGGGTTTCATGATTTTTCATCAGAAGTATGTTATGATGTTCTGCTACGAGGAGATGTGCATTCAAATTAGAGTATCTGTAAAATCTCAACAATCGATATTGTTGTGCTAAACTTATATGTGATGCATGAAATGTGGAGTAAGTTTTCTCCAATTTTTCTTCCTCAGTAACAGTATGCCCACAAAACTCTAATTTTGAGCATATTTTAAATAAAGCAGATGTGTAATCATTTACTTTTGTAAAATCTTGGAACCTCAGATTGTTCCATTCATTTTTAGCTGTAGGAAGTAAAACTTCCTTTTGATTATCAAATATGTTCTTTAAATCCGTCCATAATTCATATGGATCATCAGAATTGAAATATTCATGTTGTAGTAAATTATCAATGTGTTTATGAATAAACACATCAGCTTTGGCATTTTCCTGATCCGAACAATTATTCTCTTCATTTATGACTTCTATTACACCCATTGCTTTTAGGTGTCTTTTGACATTTGCTGTCCAAGTCATATAATTTTCTCCGGAGATATTCAATGCTGGAAATTCAAGTTTCGCGATGTTTGCCATCTTGTTACTAAATACAAATATATAAATATTAGGATTACATACTTATTAAAATGAGATAAAATATAACAATACACATAATTAAAATGTTAATTGCATAAATAAATGTTAGCTTGCATAAATGAATGTTAGATGCGTAAATAAACGTTAGACGTATAAATGTTAAATTCATAAATAAATGTTAGATGGTTAGTAGTCCCATTATTATTATATTCCCATAGCAATAGGTACCCTGTACTCATTTTTATTTATCAAAGAACTATATTATAAATATACATATATATATAAAGGAGAAACGGGATCTAAAAGATCATCCTAAAGATGTATGGTTTTACAATCCACTGGTGCACCCTTAGCCTTTCAACCTATATATATATATATATATATATATATATATATATATATATATATATATATATATACACATATGTATGTATTTAAATGTATGAAATTCTTACATTGAGTATGGTAATAGCTCCTTTGCTTTTGTTGATTTGCTTGGTAGAGAACCCTCGTGTTGATAACGTGTTATAAAACTTAAGAGATTGAGATCAAAACTTCCTCTATATATCTTTCTCTATTCTTCTATTCTTTTATCACAATCATATTACATCTAATATTTCCTTTTGATAAAAACTCAAAAGATAAATGGCAACGAATACATTGAATGATTTATAGAAAACAAAAGAAATAACACAAAATGGGTGGGGCCTATATGTCTGCTAATAATTCATAACAGAAAGAGAAATTAAATGCAGTGTTATGAATTATTAGCAGACATATAGGCCCCACCCATTTTGTTTTATTTCTTTTGTTTTCTATAAATCATTCAATGTATTCGTTGCCGTTTATCTTTTGAGTTTTTGTCAAAAGGAAATATTAGATGTAATATGATTGTGATAAAAGAAGAGAAGAATAGAGAAAGATATATAGAGGAAGTTTTGATCTCAATCTCTTAAGTTTTATAACACGTTATCAGCACGAGTGTTCTCTACCAAGCAAATCAACAAAAGCAAAGGAGCTATTACCATACTCAATGTAAGAATTTCATACATTTAAATACATACATATGTGTGTATATATATATATATATATATATATAGGTTGAAAGCCTAAGGGTGCACCAGTGGATTGTAAAACCTTACACCTTTAGGATGATCTTTTAGATCCCGTCTCTCCTTTATATATATGTATATTTATAATATAGTTCTTTGATAAATAAAAATGAGTACATGGTACCTATTGCTATGGGGATATAACAATAATGGGACTACTAACCATTTAACATTTATACATCTAACGTTTATTTACGCATCTAACATTCATTTATGCAAGCTAACATTTATTCATGCAACTAACATTTTAATTATGTGTATTGTTATATTTTATCTCATTTTAATAAGTATGTAATCCTAATATTTATATATTTGTATTTAGTAACAAGATGGCAAACATCGCGAAACTTGAATGTCCAGCATTGAATATCTCCGGAGAAAATTATATGACTTGGACAGCAAATGTCAAAAGACACCTAAAAGCAATGGGTGTAATAGATGTCATAAATGAAGAGAATAATTGTTCGGATCAGGAAAAGGCCAAAGCTGATGTGTTTATTCATAAACACATTGATAATTTACTACAACTTGAATATTTCAATTCTGATGATCCATATGAATTATGGACGGATTTAAAGAACAGATTTGATAATCAAAAGGAAGTTTTACTTCCTACAGCTAAAAATGAATGGAACAATATGAGGTTCCAAGATTTTACAAAAGTAAATGATTACACGTCTGCTTTATTTAAAATATGCTCAAAATTAGAGTTTTGTGGGCATCCTGTTACTGAGGAAGAAAAATTGGAGAAAACTTACTCCACATTTCATGCATCACATATAAGTTTAGCACAACAATATCGATTGTTGAGATTTTACAGATACTCTGATTTGAATGCACATCTCCTCGTAGCAGAACAGCATAACATACTTCTGATGAAAAATCATGAAGCCCGTCCCATAGGATCATTAACTATACCTGAAGCAAATGTTGTTAATAATTATCAAAATAAAAGGGAACAAGGCCGTGGGCGAGGCCAAGGACGAGGCCGTGGCCGCGGTCGTGGGTATTTTGGTAAAGGTCATTATAATGGTCACAACCATACTATCAAAGGTAATAAAAATTACCGAGGTCGTGGACGCGGTCGTGGCCGTGGCCGAAATCAAAGAACTACAAATTATCATGCTCCACAAAATAATACTTCCAATTTTCATAATAAAATGAATGAAGCCGGTGTGTCCGGAAAAGATGATAATTCTTGTTATAGATGTGGAGGTATAAATCACTGGTCAAAAACTTGTAGAACAAATCCACATCTATGTGAACTTTACAAAGGCTCTCTTAAAGGAAAAGAGAAGGAAGTAAACTATTTGGATAAACTCGATAAAAATGTTGAGCTAAACGCCGCAGATTTTGATGAAAACATTTAAACAAAATGTTGCTTGATCTCAATGATTTTATGTAACAATTAAATGTGTATTTTTATTATGTCTTTCTTTC
Source organism: Helianthus tuberosus (assembly GCA_030545235.1). Lineage (NCBI taxonomy): Eukaryota > Viridiplantae > Streptophyta > Magnoliopsida > Asterales > Asteraceae > Helianthus > Helianthus tuberosus. The sequence continues at coordinate 130,234,471 of CM060420.1, read as the reverse complement.
ATATAATGTTTTTTAATAAAGTTATTATTAATAATTATTATATGTTAATCATACTCTTATTATTTTTCTTTTTATAATTGTAAGATTAAAATGGATATCATTGGAGCTCAAGATCGATTGAATGAAGCGAATATTTGTATAGCGGATAGTGGAGCCACGCACATTATATTTAAATCTAAAAAATATTTTTATGAATTGAAACCAACAAGGGGAACTGTCAATACAATATCAGGTCCTAAGAACTTGATATAAGGAGTGGGAAAAGCTAATATAGCACTACCAAATGGAACAACACTTGAAATAGAAAATGCTTTATTTTCCCCCAAATCAACAAGAAATTTGTTAAGTTTCAAAAACATATATCATAATGGATATGATACTCAGTCAAAGACTGTTGATAATGAAAAATATTTGTATATCATGAGCAAAGATCAGATATTGGAAAAACTGCCAATGTTTCAATCTGGTTTGCATTATACATATATTGATGTGCCTCAAGCACATATGGCAGTAAAAGAAAATTTTTGTGATCCTGAAACATTTAACTTATGGCATGACAGATTAGGCCATCTAGGATCTACAATGATGAAAAGAGTGATTGAAAATACTCATGGACATCCATTGAAGTATAAAAAGATCCCAAAATCTGATAAAATTCCTTTATGTGTATCTTGTTCTCTGGGAAAATTAATTACAAGACCTTCGCTTGTAAAAGTTGAAAAAGAAATTCAAATGTTCCTTGAAAGAATTCAAGGAGATATATGTGGACCAATCCATCCACCATGTGGACCATTTAGATACTTCTTGGTTCTAATAGATGCATCAAGTAGATGGTCTCATGTGTCTTTGTTATCAACTCGCAATATGGCTTTTGCAAAATTTCTTGCACAAATTATTAAATTGCGAACACATTTCCCAGATCATACTATTAAAAGGGTGAGACTCGACAATGCTGATGAATTTACATCACATGCTTTTAATGATTATTGCATGTCTGTAGGAATTATTTTTGAACACCCTGTTGCTCATGTGCACACACAAAATGGTTTAGCTGAATCATTAATTAAACGTCTACAACTAATAGCTCGACCATTAATAATGAGGACAAAACTTCCCGTATCTGTTTGGGGTCATGCAATCTTACATGCTGAATCATTAATTCGCATAAGACCAAGTGAAAATCATGAATACTCTCCCCAACAAATTGCATCTGGCCAACAGCCAAATATTTCCCATATTAGAATTTTTGGATGTGCAGTTTATGTCCCAATTGCACCACCACAACGCACAAAAATGGGACCTCAAAGAAGATTGGGAATATATGTTGGATATGATTCACCTTCTATAATAAGATATCTTGAACCTTTAACAGGTGATGTCTTTACAGCACAGTTTGCTGATTGTAAATTTAATGAAACAACTTTCCCTGTATTAGGGGGAGAGAATAAAGATAAAAATAAGGAAAATGATGTCACATGGTGTGAACCTTCATTATTATATCTGGATCCAAGAACTAAACAATGTGAGACAGAGGTTCAAAAGATAATACATTTGCAAGAAATTGCAAATCAATTGCCTGATGTATTTACTGATATAAATAGGGTTACTAAATCTCATATACCAGCTGCTAATGCTCCAGCTCGAGTTGAGATCCCTAATAAGGCAATAGATAATAATATGACTCATGAGTCTCAGAAACGTTTAAAACGTGGAAGGCCAATTGGTTCGAAGGATAAAAATCCTCGAAAAAGAAAAGCACTTATAAATGAAATTGAACATAAAGATAAAAATCTTGATCAAGCGGTAAATACCGAAACCTCTAATGAGGAAGATGTTGATGATACTAACAAAGAGATATCAATCAACTATGGTCATACACATATAATATGGAACCGAGATGAAATGGAAAATATGGGTGAAATATTTTCATATTCGGTTGCCAGAGAGATTATGAGCGGAGATGATGCTCCTGAACCAAAGTCTGTCAATGATTGTAAAAATAGACATGACTGTGGAAAATGGAAAGATGCTATGCAAGCTGAATTAAATTCATTAAACAAACGAAAGGTTTTTGGGCCTATTGTTATCACACCTAAGGCAATAAAGCCTGTAGGGTATAAATGGGTTTTCGTACGGAAACGAAATGAGAAAAATGAGATTACAAGGTATAAAGCGAGACTTGTAGCTCAAGGTTTTTTGCAAAGGCCAGAGATTGACTATGAAGAAACATATTCTCCCGTGATGGACGCGATAACCTTTCAATACTTAATCAGCTTAGCAATACCTAAAAAGTTAGAAATGCATCTTATGGATGTTGTTACAGCTTACTTATATGGATCACTTGATAGTGACATATATATGAAACTTCCTAAAGGATTTAAACTCCCTGAAGCGTTAAGTTCAAAACCCAAAAAAATGTATTCGATCAAATTACAAAGGTCTTTATATGGGTTGAAACAATCTGGGAGGATGTGGTACAATCGTTTGAGCGATTACTTGATAAGTAAAGGTTATACAAATAATCTTATCTGTCCATGTGTCTTTATTAAGAAGACAACGTCAGGATATGTGATCATAGCTGTATATGTTCATGATCTAAATATAATTGGGACTCAAAATGAAATTCATGAAGCAATTATTCGTTTAAAGAAAGAATTTGAAATGAAAGACCTTGGAAAAACCAAATATTGTCTTGGTTTACAAATTGAACATATGAACAATCGAATACTTGTTCATCAAATGAATTATACTGAAAAGCGATTGAAACGTTTCAATATGGACAAGGCAAATCCTTTGAGCACCCCAATGGTAGTTAGATCACTTAATGTTGAAAATGATCATTTTCGTCCTTGTGAGGACAACGAAGAAGCTCTTGGTCCAGAGACACCATACCTTAGTGCAATTGGAGCACTTATGTATCTTACTAACTGTACGAGACCTGACATTTCTTTTGCATTTAATTTGTTAGCAAGATTTAGTTCAGCTCCCACTAAAAGACATTGGAATGGGATTAAACATATTTTTCGATATCTTCGAGGTACTGTTGATTTAGGCTTGTTTTATCCTAACGATTCAAAAGAAGGGTTAGTTGGTTATGCAGATGCAGGTTATTTATCTGATCCCCATAAAGCAAAATCTCAAACTGGATACATATTCAAGACTGGAGGAACTGCAATTTCATGGCGTTCTCAGAAACAAACACTCGTTGCAACATCTTCAAATCATGCCGAAGTCATTGCACTACATGAAGCTTCAAGAGAATGTGTATGGTTAAGATCTATGACACAACACATACTAACATCTTGTGGACTAGAGAAAAACGTAAATCCAACTCCAATCTATGAAGATAATGCAGCTTGTGTCGCGCAAATGAAGGAATGGTATATCAAAAGTGATAGAACAAAGCATATACCACCAAGATTCTTTGAATATACCCGAGACCTTATTAAAGACAATCAAGTCGAGATGAGATATGTCCAATCCAGCAACAATTCAGCCGATCTTTTCACAAAAGCACTACCTACAGCAACTTTCAGGAAACACGTTCATGATATTGGGATGCGACATGTATGGAAAATGTGATAATCCACACATGACAATTTGAGGGGGAGCATTATACACGTTGCATTTTTTCCTTAGCTATGGTTTTATCCCACCGGGTTTTTCTTAGTAAAGTTTTTTTTAATGAGGCAACATATTTGATCCAGAAGTATCATGAGAGACAACATGCACTGCACTCTTTTTCCCTTAGCTATGGTTTTGTCCCACTGGGTTTTCCTAGCAAGGTTTTTAACGAGGCATCATGTCAAAGCCAAACACCAAAGTTGTAGAACAACATACCACAAAGAGCTAATGATTTATTCATCAAACAAATAAATGGGCATATGTCTGAGGGGGAGTGTTATGAATTATTAGCAGACATATAGGCCCCACCCATTTTGTTTTATTTCTTTTGTTTTCTATAAATCATTCAATGTATTCGTTGCCGTTTATCTTTTGAGTTTTTATCAAAAGGAAATATTAGATGTAATATGATTGTGATAAAAGAAGAGAAGAATAGAGAAATATATATATATATATATAGGAAGTTTTGATCTCAATCTCATAAGTTTTATAACATGCAGAAAATTGTTGAATTGTTGCGTCCAGATGGACGACATAGGTTTTCGGTTTTGGAGTGGATTCTCTCAATTAGATTATTGTTGGGTCCATGGCTTTGGATCGTGGGGTAAGGTGGGGTGTGGGTTGGGGGCATGGTGCGACACGTGGACTATGGGACACCCAAGACCAAAAGCCAATTTCAAAGGGGTATGATGGGGCGTGGGTTGGGTGGCGTGGAAAAAAGTCAATTTCAAAGGGCTAGTGCTCTTGGCCAATGAGGTTCCGCCATGTCATGCGGTAGCCCCGCCCCACGCCCGGCCTTAAACTCCCGCCCAAGGGGCCACGCCCAAACCCAAGCCCACCCGGTGTGGTGACTTGGGCGTTTCTCTCCAACCCACGCCCCATAGCAATAGTCTTATAGCCTAATGTCATCTTAGGGGTGGGATAAGACTTTGGGATCAATAGGTCCTAGGCATTATGCCTAGTGGAGATGGATATGATCGGATGGTTCCGCTGGTGACACGATGATACTCCAGTGGTCCGTCAGTGATCCAAATTTGCCGTTCAAAAAAAAGTAGATTATTGTTGGACCCCAGCCTTAACTTTTCTCCTGGCAGTAAGTCACAAAAGTGAAAATAACCCGGAAGTCGAATAGTTAAACCACATGGATCAAACCCGGGTAATCTAGTTACATGGAAGAGGAACCAACCAGTAACCATTAACCAATGAAACAAATTAGGTTTTATACTTTTTTTTGAACGGCCAACTAAATCATTGGATAAGCATCCTGGGATGCCCTCAATCGAGCAAATGCATCCCCTCCTCTATAAGGGTCAGAGTTGGATGCATACCCGAGCCTCCAAGCCACCAGTTCCAGGGAAAACACGCCGCCCGAAGGCCCACTGCGGTAAAACCCGGTTCGGCTCGATTTTGAACTGGCGAAACTTCATTGCCACCACCGATGTCTTTCAAAGTGATGCTAGTGGGAGTTGAACTTGAGATCTCAAGGAGAGAAACCAAGTGACTAACCATAGACCAACTTGTCACGACAAATTAGGTTTTATACTGAAACAATAAACCAAATTTAAAAATTTGGGCCCACTCGAGAGAGTGGACCCTGTGCGATCGCGCAACCCTGCACTTAGCCTCAGTTGGCCTTGCCTAGTGCCCATTACACATGTGCACACAGTGACATTTAAACTACTACAAACATAAGTGGCTCACGTCAGCAGGTAATAGTGAAGCCCTTCAATTGGGCAAAAAGGGCGGCAGGTGTAACAGTGCCAGGCACCTGCCTGGCACTCCCCTATTGGCCCAATAAAATTACGATTTTATCCTGATTTAAAATTACGAATTTGCCATCAGTTCAAATTTATGTTTTCGCCCCCGCTTAAAAATATATTTACGCTTTTGCTCCCAGCTAAATATTTCAATTTTACCCCCGGTTAAAAAATTACGATTTTGCCCCATTTCAATTTAAAGTTTTGTCATTAGTTTTTTTTCTCTTAAAAAACGATTTTTCCATCAGCTCAAAATTATGTTTTTACCCCCACTTAAAAAAAATTACGCTTTTACTCCTGGCTAAAAATTCCAATTTTGCCATCGGTTCAAAATTACGATTTTGCCCCGTATAAATTTATAGTTTTGCCATTAGTTTTTTTTCTCACAGCCAAGTTACGATTTTACCCTCAACTTAACTTTACATTTTCCCCATCGTTTTTGTTTGTTTTCCTGGTGACATTACAATTTTGCCCACAGTGTAAAATTACAGTCGTGCCGGCAACTTCCTGGCACTCCCCCGTTGGTCCATTTAGTTTACAATTTATCCCCGAATTAAATTTATAATTTGGCCCTCAGTTAAAAATTACGTTTTTCCCATCGTTTTAGTTTTTTTTTTTTTTACCAAAACTATAAAGGTTTTTTGTTTTAATTGGTTTACTACCGTCTTATCATCGTTTTTGTTTTTTTTCCCAAGGATAATTATAGTAGTCTTTTTTTAATTTGTTGAGAATTATTTGGCCCTCGCCCCGCAACGCGGGCGGGGCATCTACTAGTTAACAACATAAGACTATAAGAGATTGGGTATAGAGTGCTATTAGAAACCGGTATTATTTTAAAAACATTATACCAAAAATATACAAGTCGTTAAAAATATTTTCTTTTGATTCAAATTGTTTTTTCAATAATTTTAAAAAACGAGACATTGAGGCAGAGAGGAAAAGGAAGAGACGTCATTCTACTTAGGGCATCTTTGGCAAAGCTTTTTGAATAACTTATTGACTTAATGGTTTTTTCAAAAAGCCAATAAGTCAAAATAATGTTTGGATAAATGAAAATGACTTTTTAAAATAACTTTTTGGCTAAGGTGGAAAAATCATTTTAAAAAAGCTAGAATATCATGACTTTTCAAAACTTTTTGGCTTATTAGTTTTTCCCACCACATAAGCTAATCCAAACACTTTTTTAAAAACTACTTTTTAAAAAGTAATAAGTCAATAAGTCCTTTTAACAAAAAGTCCTTTTTGAGTTAAATAAGCTTAGCCAAACATGCCCTTAAATTTATCCATCTTGCCATCTTGGTGGTTTAAACTTTAAACAATGGATACATTATGAGTAGGGCTAGCATATCGTGTCAGACACGACTGTTAAAACACTAACACAATAGAACACGAAACAGGTAAACACGACACGAAATCTTATCGTGTCAGTTTTTCCAAACACGAACATGAACCTGATAATAAACAGGCTACACGAATATGACTTGTTAAGATACGGAAAAATTTTAAAAGCGTATAATATAACTTGTTAAGACACGAGCATGAACTGTTAAGACACAGACACAACTTGTTAAGACACGAACTCGCCCTGGAGGGGTGGTGTGCGGACTCTAGGGCTGGCATATCGTGTCAGACACTGCCAATGAGGTCGTGGAAAGACTTGGGTGTTGTTTGTTTTTTAAGAGGTAAAATGTCTACAGTTTGCGGAACACATCTGCAGACATCTGTAGAAGAAGAGGTGGACCAAACAAGAAGACTGTTTGTTTTTTAACGTATGCAGACTTCTAAAATATACTGGTAGGGTGTATGAACGGTGGTGGTGGGTGGTGGTTGTGGTGCTGGACGGTGGTGGTGGATGGTGATGGTGATGGTGGTAGACGGTGGTGGATGGTGATGGACGATGGTGATGTTTAACTCTCTGCAGACCTTAGAAGATCTTAGAAGTGGCTGGGCCAAGTCTGCACCAAGAAGAGCTCGTGCAGCCGTTTTTTAATGAAACGTCTTTGGAAAAACAAACAGTTTGCGCGTGGCAATGTATGCGTGTGGTCTGCGCAGTGCAGATAGAAGAGCCTGCGTAGAGCTTTTCAGAAAAAACAAACAGCACCTTGGTGTTCCTTGTGACCCAGGTTCGACTCCCACTCTCCCCATTATTTTCTGCGGCATCCAGGTGAAGGGCGAATACGGGTGGCACCGGTTCGTTTTGGATGAGAGGCGAGGTTTTACCGATTATTCCACTGTCGTGCCTTCGGGTGGGGGGAGGTCGGGTTTCCGCACATCTGGGAGAGCCAAGGGGCTGGCGGCGGTCGAATAGTCGACCTTGGCCACAGCGCCCGGTGTCACGGTGGTTGGCACGTCGTTCCTTGCCGTTCAAAAAAAAATATCGTGTCAGACACGACCTATTAAGACACAAATATAACATGTTAAGACACAAACATGACTTGTTAAAGACAAGAACACAAACATGTCTTATCGTGTCGACCTGTTTAAGACACGAAACCTGTTACGGGTCAAACACGAACCTGTTAAGATCGTGTCATTTCGTGTCGTGTTTTCGTGTCCATGTATGAAATTGTCAACCTAATTATGAGTTAATATTCAATCCTTAAACCTAAAACTTTAAACAAAATACATTATGTATTCAGATTCCCTTCTTGAGCCATTGTAACTGTCTAAAATCATTAAGATCAGAAAGAAAGAAACAATCATATATAATAAGACTAAAGGGTATGGGGGCCGGCTAGGCCCGGCTAGGACCGGCGCCGGTCCCCCACACCGCCCCCCTGAGGGTCGGCTCGGCCCAAACGACTCCCCAGCGCCGAATAAGACGGGGCCCCACTTCATGTTTCTAGCCGTTTGCAACGGCTCTTTTATTTAAAAAAAAATCATTTTTCAATTTAAATACCCTATATCTCATCCATTTTTATACAATTCTATCCCATTCTACTCCCATTCTTCTCCAATTCTCTTCCTTTTTTATAAAAAACACTCCATATTTTTTATACCATTTTCTCTAATCATGAATCCTTTCAACCCAAACAACCCCAACCCGAATAATCACAACCCGAACCAACCTAACTTTTTTACGACTCCCGCTTACACTCCGAGTATGGATCATTCGTGGGGTGCTCCGCAATTTCCTTTTTCGGATTTCCAACAATCACCCAACGCATTCTCACAAATGAGGTAGCAACCGCCAAACGGACTAAAACTTCCGAGTCTGGAAGTTATAGTGCGGGAGGCTCCACCGGTCGTTGTCAAATCGACATAAACGACGACCCGGAAGATGACGAGGACGTGTTGCCCATTCACGAGGCGGAACGTCCCACCGGGAGGGACAAAGCAAAAAAAGAGGCGGCCGGAAAGCGCAAAGGGACTGGCTCGAGTGGAGGGGGCGGCCCGAAGGCATCGGCGAAAATGGACGAGTTGATAAACGAATTCCGTTCGTTCAAAGAGTTCGCGGCCGAAAAATACACTCACAAGAAAACCGTGTCGGCCGACTATGCTCGAGCGAAGGATTTTAGGATCATGAGGTTGGATCTCGACTCGGTTCCGGAGGATGAACGCGAGGTTTATCGGAGGATGAAAGAAGAGGTGAAGAAAAAATGGACGTCGTAGGTTGTTTTTTTATTTTTAGGAAATGTAGTTTTTTTTTTCGGTAATGTTTTTTTTTTTTTTTAGGAAATGTAATTTTTTTTATGTTATGAAGTGACTTTATTTATGTTGTTTTATGTTGTATTTTTTAACTTTTATAAATTTTTTATTAAGTTAATAAATTAAAAGTTAGAAAATTATAAAATAATAAGGTGGGGTAGCCTCATCCTCCATCCCCCTCAAATATGAAGGAGGCCCATCCCACACGAGCCGGTGACGTGGCGCTGACGTGGCGGCTCATCCCCTCCAAGCCCATCCTCTCCATACCCTTTAGTCTAAATTACTTATACATAAAACTATAAAAACAAAAAGGAAAAACAGTACTGCATATCCTCAATCTGATCCAACCTAGTCCATCACACATGACATAACTCACATTATTTTTCTCTCACCTATTAGGCTGATTTGTTTCTATATATCCATCACTTTCATAATTTTCTATCACATGTTTGTCCTCCAAACTATGATTTATCCTTTACCTCGAAAACATATACTATAAAATGAATCTATAATGATAACAATAACAATAATTGGTATGAAAAGTAAAGAGGATGAAAGGACATACCAGCCAGTGAGCCAAGAAGCAAATGGGCCCCAATCATTGCCGCACAACTTTGCGCTCCAAAAGTAGAGGCCAGCAGCCGTGGGGTAAGCAGAGCAAATCTCGGACATTGATAGCCCACCATGAGCGTGAATAGGCCTGCTACGAGCCATCCATATATCATACTAATAGGTCCTCCAAATGTGATACCGATACTGTATAATGTCGTTATGCCAGTCATCACAGAGATGATGGAGAATGACACTGAGAAATTAGCGAGCAACCTACACATGAGGTTGTTAAAAAAACTTTAATTTAGATTAACAGAGTTATAATTGAACATACTGGATTGAAAACTGATAAACGAGATATCTTGTATGGAAGATTGATGGAGGAAATCCAAGCGGATGGAAAATATCTATCTAAATATACTATAAAACAAAGCGGATGGAAAAAATCAATCATTCTGCAATGTTTTGGTTAATATCTTGTATGATGTGTTCAACTCGATGGGCAAATCATTAACACATCTATCTAAATACATTATAAACAAAGCGGATGGACAAAGATGTAACTTACATAAAATTTGTCACTTACAACATATTTTATCTGTGGAATCACATACCACATCTAAATGTAGATGATTTTACAATTTTGCATCTTTTAATAATTATATATACACTCATCCTCTACCATATCATTTTCTTCCTCTTTTGAGTTTTCATCAAATAAACATAATCATTTATGGAAAAAAAAATAGTAGTAACATCAAATATTATAATTTTAACCCCGAATTAAAAAAATAATCAAGTTCTAACAAATAACGGAAAGCAAAATGTAAAAAAAAAAAAAAATACAAGTTTAATAATAAGATTAAGGTTATTCAAATAGTCTGGTTATTCAATATTCTAATATTAAGTCATTCGAACCTTACTAATAAAATATTATAAATATTAGTGGTTGGAAACATAACCGCTTATATATACTCAAAATACGAAAGTTTAATGAAGAGATGTTTGTGAGAGCTCATGTTATTCAATTCTACAATTAAATGAAATATAAAACATATAAAAAATAATATTTAGTGGTTTTTTGTATTAATTGAGTGCAGGGGCGTAGCATTTAAGGGGCCGGGATGGGCGCCCGACCCCCCGAACTTTTCGCTCAGTAGTGTTGTACATGTAGTTTTCGTATAGAAATTTTTGGGTATAGACGTTTTCGACCCCCCGGTTCTATAGAAAATTTTTGGTATATACGTTTTCGACCCCCCCAACGAAAACTTCCGCCACTGATTGAATGGACTATGGTTGTGTGTATACAAATGAATTATGGTTTTTTGTTTTATATAAGTAACAAAATAAATGGTCCACCTACATAACCGATTGAATCCCGAATAGATACGTTGATTACTACATGATAATTCAACTTAGTCAAGGAGTGTTCATGAATGACCACAAAATTATCTAATGCGTATCATGTTTCTATCGTATATTATCAACCCCGCCGCAACACGCAGATTACTCGCTAGTTTTATATAATTAAAAACTCTAATTAAGTTATGCATCTTGTTTGTATATAAAAATAATTAAAAAATAAAAAAAATTTATGATGCGTGACGTCTCCAACTATTATTCATGTGGATTTGTCATTTTCTAGGGAAAAATAACTTATTTCCCTTGGCTAACCGGCTACCGGTTGGTGAAGCTACGAAAACGCCATTCCGGCGCAGAATCTCTCTTCCATTGCTTTCTTTTCTGTTGCTTTTTATAAGACTGCGGGGTATGGGGCGGGAGTTTGGGCGTGGGTAGGGGGAAAACGCCCAAGCCACCACCCCGGGTGGGCATGGGTTTCGGCGTGGCCCTTGGGGCATGGGTTTCAAGCCGGGCGTGGGGCGGTTTGGCCATCCTAGTTGGCTGAATATCATTGGCTCACCCGCCACGTCATAGCGGGCCATCCCAAAAGTTTTGAATTTTTAAATTCAAACCGTTGGCTTGGCCAAGCGGTCACCCCAAGCGGTCACCCAAACCCCAACATCCCCTATAAATACCCCCAAACCCCAACCGGGTGGTCCATCCCAACCCCCACCGTGGTCCCAAAAATTCGACAAACCCCACCCGCTGCCCCAGCCGGTCACCACAAACCCAACATCCCACGAACCCGCTATGGCATCCTGGACCCACGACGAAGAACTTGCCCTAGTCACAAGCGTCGTTGACGCTATGAAGGGGCGGCCACCGGGCCAAACCAAATATTGGCCGGAAGCTTTCGCGGCCTACCGACTAAACGTCGGTAACGACCGCCACAACATGAACGCGTGCCAACATAAATGGCGCGAGCTACGTCCCAAGCTCGAGCGTTTCAAGGCTTACTACGAAGCCGTTCCCGGGGGCGAGTTAAGCCACGAGGACCGGGTGGCGGTGGCGAACATAGAGTTTCACGGCAAGGAAAAAAAGGCGTTCGACAAGATCGACCTTTTTGAAATTTATTTAACGCTTTAGGTTTCTTATTTTGTAATTTTTAGGTTTATGTAATTTTATAAATATTAATGAAGTTGTATGTTTTTTTTTTATAAATGTTTGTGTGATTTTTTTAAATTTTGTATATTTTTTTTTTATAAACTAGCCTGCCACGCGGTGCACCCAACCCACGCCCCACCATATCCCGCGGACACGTACCAGGCAGTGGGGGGCTCCCATTCCACGTGTCAGCACCCGCCCCAACCCACGCCCAACCCAAGCCCCACCATACCCCGCAGTCTTAGGAAACCAGAATCAAATCAAATACGATAACATCATCGTATTTGATTCTACTGGTTTCCTAATTAAAACTTAAATTGTTATCACAGTTAATATCCGATGACCTAACATTACAGAAGCATAAATCCGATTACCAGTAAGATCAAATTGAGTTTATATATAATAGTTCATATGTTGTTGAAGACTTTTTTTTTTTTTTTGCAAATAAAAAGAGTAGGTAGGAATAATGAGTTGACTTACGAGAGGTTGCGATCTAGTTCTTGCTTGTAACCGAGCTCATTCAATCTGGAATCATCATCGGCGATTTCGTTACTAACTCCGGTGCCGTCGCAAAGCTGGTGATACCGGCCTGCTTCATCTCCGTTTCTAATCGACATTTTTTTCTAGTTGTATTTTTGGAAATGGTGGAAGTGTGTGTTCATACGTTAAATAAGAGGGAAAGAAAGAGACGACACACATCTATTGAGGGGAAAATAAGAGATCTAAATCAAACGGTATAAAAATATCAAATACTAAAAGTAGATCACTGATCACGACAATATAGAAATAACTATAAAAAGTAAAAAAAATATATATATTGTAGCAATATTTAACACACTAAAAATATTATATTTAGTGTACTTTTTAACATTTTTTTTATAGAATATCTACAGGGAATCTATACGGTTATAAAAAGATTAAAGTACAATTTGAGTCCATGGGTTTACATCCAATCGCATATAAAACCCTCATTTAAAAAAAAACGGCCAATAAAGTCCTTGTGGTTGTTAATTAGAATCAATCAAGTCCTTATTGTAAATAACCGTACGTGAACGTTGACAAGAGCAAACTGGTAATTTCACCTAAACTAACCCCGGTGTCAACCATGTCACTATTCTATCTTCCTTTACAAGCTACACTTCAATCCCTTCTCCCCTAAAACACCTCCGGCTCCCAACTACATTCACCGATCACCCACAAGACACCTGATTTCAAATCCAATCAAGCACAAGATGTTGGCGTATGCTGTGATTCTGCGATCTGAGGAAGTAACATGTAAGACATTTCGTTAATTTCACTTAACAACCAAGTATGAAGTTAATACAGTTCAATGATGATGTTAATTTGTGAACTTGCACTTGGATTAAGGGTCCAAAGTTCAAATCGTTGGGTAAGGATCCAAGTGCGAGTGGTTGTTCAGGGTGCGAGGAGTGCTAGTATTGAAGTGGTGGTTAACAGGGGTCGTGTTAGAATCAGAATCAAGATTGTGCGGTATTGAAGTGTTGGTGTTCTTTAGGGTGACCAAAACCCCCTATTTATGATGCATACTTAGAAACTACGTTTAACAATCAATCAATCATAATGGGTTTTTTAGTCTGATCGTTTTTTGGGTTTTAGTTGCTAGTGATCATGCTCAACCCATTATGAAATCATGTGATTAAGATGTAACTTTTGAGTGATTTAAAACTACTAACTCAAGTTTTAATATGTAACTTTTGACTGTATTTAAACAACTAAGTGAATGTAACATATGTTAGTGATTCTTGGTTGATATTATTATTGATGTAGGCATGTTAAGTGTTGATGGTACATGACAGTTATGCACAATGGGTTGTATTGACATAAAGCAACATGCATATTCAGTCAAGGCTGTGATAATCAAGCCTTTAACTTGATTAGGGTACAATACGATGCCTTCTATGCATAATGTGACTTAGTTATAAATAGAACAGGGATGATACACTTTGGTTTGCACAATAGGACTTATACTAAGGGTTGTGTGATGTGTGCAAAATGTAACATATAAATTACATCAAATGAGGCATAAAACTAACCCTTTTTTAGTACTAATGTTGGAAAAAGCACGTTTCTTTCCTCCTTTTGAATTTACAGGACTAAACGAGCTTAAAAGAACAAAAGGAGTAAATAAGCAGCCAAAACCAACATAAATACAGAAAGGAGGAATAAACGTGACATACCCGACCCCTCGGCAGCATCCCCAAAGATAAAACAAGGAAACAGAACCTGACCAGGGAGCCGTGCCCAGCTCTACACGGGGCGTGGTCAGGACCCTGCATGTAACACCCGGCTTAATATAACTAGTTTAATAATATAAAACTTGCATTAAGTACAAAAATTTAGAGTTTACAAAAACTTTCATGATTTTAAGACCATACCTAATCATAATATTCACGTTATAACCCCACTAGTCAAATATTCAAGACAGAATTACAAGTGTTTACATATTCTTAAAACAAAATAGATCAAGTGCGGAAGCGTTGATTTGTGTGTTCGGTTCGGATGCATTTGCTTGATCATCATCCACATACTTGTATTACCTAGAAACTGAAAATTTGGATAAACATTTGTATTAAAGTCCTTGGAAATTAACATAATCGAAACTATGTTCAAAAACAAGTTCGAGTAACCAAGAATATAAAAATTCAGCATTCATGACTGGGCGCTACCGTAACTTACGGTAGCCACCGTAAGTTACGGTGGCCACTAAGTAACAGTGGTCTGCCGTAAAGCAGTAAGAAACCACCGTAACATTTTTATTTGCTACCGTAAGTTACGGTAGCCACCGTAACTTACGGTAGCTGCTGTACATACTTTCTTGTTTTGCTGTTTTTGCCAATTCTATTCCTACGTCACCGAAATTTAATTTCGAACACGTTTATCACATGACTAAGGCTAATTACTCATATCTAGATTTTTACCAACTATGGCGTTTCGCTTCCCTTTCGAGGGATTGCTTACGCAATAATCTACATGCTTGTTTCCAAGGTTTCAACTTGCCTTTTTATACTACTTGACATGCTTAAGTTTCCGAACTTAACTCCCGTATTAGGGGTTAAATTTCTCAACTAATTTAGCCTGTCCACCACACGGCTTACGCTTTGTTTATAACCATTCATCAAGTGATGGTAACTAGCTTCAAAGTTTACTACTCAGTTTGTTTTGACCCGTTTGGATGCCGAAATTAAGGCACCATTCAAGATATTTCAAAATCCATTCCAATCACTTGTTTTGACCCGTTTTACTTGTTTAAGACACATAGTCACTTCCGTGACATATTGGTTATTCTTGTTTACTATGTTTCAATATGACGACATAAGACTAACAAATAAACATAATGTAACGAAACGGTAAATTTCGTACCTTTAGGGCTCACCTTTCCCACGCGTATTCCCTCCGGCTTGTCCGCTTGACGATCCGTACTCTTTGCCTAGAGAGTTCAATTTACAATTGGTTTAGAATTCTTTTCATGTTTATTAACGCATCATTATAAACAGTAATCAAATCTGCGTTTTCATTCTATTTTTAACATTTAAATCCCCACTTAGGCATTTCAACAAACACCTAGTGGGTCAGATTTTTACATAATCATTACCAAGTTCATGACTTGTATTTGTCATCTAATTTTACTTCATTTGGTCAATTCTACTCATGTCTTAACACCATATTTTCTGAAATTACTTCCTAAATTCAAATGGTGCTAGAACAAGAGCTATAATTCTAGTATTTATCAAGTTTCTTCAAGTTCCTCAATCACCTATAATGGTGATTACAAAACCCTACAAGTATCATAAAAGATTTGTCAAGAAATCATCTAGGGTTTGTTCCTAAACCTCATATCACTTCTAATTTCATCCATGCATCAAGTAATCAAGCTAAATTTTCGTTTTTCACATTTAACCTAGAATTCAAGATGGAACAAAATACCATAATTTTACATACCTTTTGATCCCTACAAAGAGGTGATCACTAATTTATGTTCGAGACTTGATTTAGAGCAGATTAGAGGCTTCAATTTGTGAATTTTGTGTGAAACTAAAGTTTGGAGAAAGCTCCTGGTCGCCCCTCCTTCTGTTCGATCGATACACACCCACAAGTGTGTGGTTGGTGTGTTTTGTTTACTATTTTAGCATTTAACTTTCAGTTTTTGACTAGTTTGGTCCCTCACTTATCATTTAACTATAATTTTAAGTGTTTAACCTTATTGTAAGTTACTTCTAGACTTGTAGCTAACGAGGTTATGGGCTCCTAGTTAGTCGGTTCTCGTTTGATTAATACTTTATAATAAAACATAAAGTTTTGTATTTTTTTTTTGGGTGTTACACTGCACAACATGACAAACCTGCAGAAGCTTCTACGCCCACCACGGGGCCGTGCCTAGCTCTACACAGGACGTGGTCAACTCTAAGATACGCAGAATCTTGATAGTACAACAAAGAGTTGACCACGGGGCCGTGCCCAGGAGACACGGGGTCGTGTGGGGCCCTATACTAACAATTGCAATTAATGAAGGAATAGAAGATGATGGCCATGGGCCGTGTTGGCTGGACACGGGGTCGTGGCCAGGGCTTTGTTCTGGCTATAAAAGGGGATGCTTGGTTCACTTGAAAGACATCCCTTGTCAAACCACTACTCTCCCACTTTGCCACCACTCCACCACCACTACAACACCAACACCCACCACCATCATCCACCATCCATCTTTAGAGTGTGTAGTAGTCTCGAGATCCAAGATTGATCGTAAGAGTTCTTGTCAATCAAATGCCATGTTTGGCTAAGCCTCTTACATCACTTGGTGAAGACATGTTTTTAATGTATTATTTTTTATTTTTAATCTTTCGGCACTTTTTAATTGGGTTTGTATTAATGACTTTAATAACTAGTTTCTTATGTTGAAAGTGACTTTTCTTTACCATTCCTTCATGATGTCTTGAGGTTGCTTTACTGTCTATATAAAATAAATGATGTCATCATTCGTGTCTTTACGGTCTATATAAAGTGCGTTAACTACCTGGAAGGGGGTTAGGAGGGTGGTTTGGTAAAGTTCTTGTCTCGTTCAGTGTATAGATCCTTCGAGGACTTGGTTCAAGCTTACTAGGACCTCCTTCAATACCCAACGGTATTGGATGGCGGGGGTGCGAATAGCTTGAACCCCTCATATGTAAACTACTATTAATACTTTAAACCGGCTTCTTGGGATTGTATCCTTGCTGACTCAAACCACTTAGCCGAGGGTAACGTCACCTTCAAAAGAGGGGCCTACCACTTTTCGCATTAATAACTAACTTAATTGTCTTTCAATATTCCGACCCTTTGAGATTGTATCCCTGCTGACTCAAACCACTCGGTTGAGGGTAACGTCACCTTCAAAAGAGGGGCCTACTACTATAACTAAGATAATCTCTTAGAAAATGCAAAAATCATCAAAGGATACATTAAAGATGAGTTGGATCCAAGTGATTCTATCTTGTCTATTTGTTTTCCTTTTTATTTTTTCCTTTTTAGTTTTATTTTTATGCTTCAAAACTTTTCTCAAAAATTTAGATCGATTAGACGTTGAGGATGAACCGGTATTAAAAGCTCTTGTGTCATTGGACGACCTTGGTATCTTACCAACACTATACTACGCTCACGATGGGTGCACTTGCCCAAGTGTGTGTTTAGTGTTAGTACAATGTCGTGTTTTATAAATTTAAAACTTGACTAATGCGAAAAATTGGCTCAAAATATTAATAAAATCATATCATGCTTCGCACACACCACTGTGATGTAGGCATTGCTTATAACTTGAACATGGATTCAGTTAAGGTTGTGATAATCAAGGCTTTACTTGATCAAGTTCTAAAAGTAAAACCCAATTCAAGTTCTAAAAATCAAATACATTTCAAGTTCTAAAGATCAAACACATTTCAAGTTCTAAAGGTCAAACCCATTTCGAGTCCTAAAGGTCAAATAGAGTTCAATTCTGGTTACATGTCTTAATACAAGCTGATGTCGTTGTTAATAACATCATATTGCTGATTAATTAAGGATAATCGGTGGTTAGTTACTAGATTAGGAAAGAGTTTTGAATATGAAAGGAATATATGAATTATACGTTCAGAGACTGAAATGGTAACTAAAGTTATGGGGATATTTTAGTCTTTTCACTGAAATACAAATGGTCTGTTAGTGGGAGGAACTTGATTGATTCCAACTGACAACCATAAGGACTTGATTGACCGTTTTTTTTTCAAATAAGGGTTGTATGTGCGATTGGGTGTAAACCCTAGGGACTGAAACTGTACTTACAAAATGTTTATTAAAATAAAGGTTATAATAGAGTTAGTATAACTTTAAAATTAATAAGACACTATTTTTTATTCTACTTTTTTTTCTTAAAATGAATCATTATTTTTAATATATATTCATGTATTTATATATAGAATTATATAGAATTTACACTAGTCTAAAGATAAATGCAACATCATGTATATAACATATCCCACAATTATGGAGATTAGAAAGATGATTACTGAAGAAACACTGAACTAATTA
This sequence comes from Helianthus tuberosus, assembly GCA_030545235.1. Classification (NCBI taxonomy): domain Eukaryota; kingdom Viridiplantae; phylum Streptophyta; class Magnoliopsida; order Asterales; family Asteraceae; genus Helianthus; species Helianthus tuberosus. Next base: position 130,215,830 of record CM060420.1, on the reverse strand, counting down.
TGGGCTTAATCAGTTTGGTTTATGTTCCTACCATAGTGGTTAATCTTCTAATGGCTTTCTGAGCTTCGTAATGTTCGTCTAAATCCTGCAAAACAGAACACCGTTACTCGTTAAGAGGGGAATGTGGGGGTTTCCCTCTTAACCGGGCTCCGGCGTGAGAATAAGCGACCGCTTTGGGGAGATAATTAAGTATTAAGAGTGAGAGTAGAGGGAGTGGAATGGTTAACCTGTGAAGTGAGGTCTCTATTTATAGCCGGAGAGGTGTAAGAGGATGTGGGCCGATGGGCCTTGGGCCTGAAGGCGACAACATAATGGATATGCTCCTTGTCTCACTGGTGTCGACCGTTAGTGGTTCACAGGAGCTCTTGGGAGTTGGCGCAATGTGATTGGAGCCACGTGTCACTGTTGTCGGCCTGGCCGCCCCTCTGCCATCAGCAGGTAAGTGGAGATCGTGGGGCAGGTGTCTCTGCCCGGTGATTGGTGCCATGTAGGCATCCTTAAGTACTTTTTGTCTCCTGCATGTCAGACGATCGTGGAGCACGATTGAGCAGGGCCGGAAGGACGTTGATTGGCTCTTTTCTTCTGCCACTTGTACCTTGTGTACTATCTGGAACAGCCTAGCACTGCTTCCCTACGCGATTCTTGCTGGGCACATAACTAACTCGCGCGGGGTTTGGATGACTGAGTGCTCTATCAGTATGCTAAGTGTTGTTATTGGAACTTCTTATCGTCAAGGCCTCGCGCCGAGTAAAACAGAGTGTGCTGTAGCCCGCGCGAGATTGACAGCTAGAAATTTGTAGAATAAGGAGTATGGTCCCGCGCGACCTTGCAGGAAGATTGCGCAGCTTTTTGGGACCATACCCCTTCAAGTCCCCCCAGTCCAGTGCTGCACCATGCGCGAGGCAAGTGGTTGGAGCTCTGGACTTGGAAAAAAAATAAAAAGTTGTAGAAAATGCTTCCTTGACGTTGGTAGATGGGGCGCGTGTAAACTCTTATTGGTTACTACGGCACGACTACCAGGTTTGGTTCCATGTGGGTCACTGCCTTTGGGTGTAAGCGCGCGGGGTTATTAAGTCATTGTTAACACTGCGCGACCCTAGTAGCTTCTGCATGAAGTCTATAGTAATTTTTGGTGGGAAAACCTTTGAAATTTGAATTCTGACAAGTTGGTGAGAAACGTCATTGACGGTGACGTTTGAGTTGACCACTTACACGGCTGTCATCAAGTTGTCTCTGACGGTTGGTCATCCCGTCAGGAGAGTGAGCTCCACGCGCGTGTGGTAACCTTCACTCCGGTATTTTCGCCTTACGTGTCATCCTCTGATTGGTCACGTGCGCGGCGATCTCGGCACGTTTACCCATCGCATTAAATGCGATGGGTATATATATCCGATGAGATGGAGAGAATAAATCACTTCTCTTCTTCTGTTGTGTTCTCTTTCCTATTTGCTCTCGAATTTCCTTTGAATCTTCAAACTTTTGAAGAACATAGTAGCAGATCTTCAAGTTTCTTGAAGAAATATTCGAACTTTCTTCCGTCGACTATGGCTGAAGAACATCAAGGGGATATTCCCGGAGAAGAAGGCCCTGTTACCGTTCTCCGGTGGGACTTAGGACTTTTTGAACAAATAGTACGGGGTTTCCGGTTCCCACCGGAATGGGATGCCAAGTACCCTGGTCAGAATCAGACGGCCGCCGATGCACCGCGGGGGTACATCATGTTGTTTGAAGACTTCTTTCATCAAGGCAACTTCCGATTGCCGGCGACGAACTTCATGGCCCACATTCTTCAGTTTTATGGGTTCCATATTTCACAGATGAGTCCACCGGGTATGGTGAGAGTTCGACATTTTGAGTTTTTATGTCGATCTCATGATATCGAGCCGACGGTTGAGAAATTCCGGGCATTCTACCAGCTTATCCGGAATATGGGGTTCTATTCATTTGCTAGTCGGGGCGCCGCGAAGAAGATACTCCTTAATCCTCCCAAGAGTTTCCATGATTGGAAACTGAAATTCTTCTATATTAGCGAGGAAGTGATCCCGATCGCGATGACCTTCCGCGCCTGGACTGAACCCATTGTGAAGGAAGATCTGGCGATCCCCAAGACTGAGGCTTGGTATAAGAAGCTTACTGCCACCCCAAACCGAGTGTTTGGTGAGAACGTCTTGGTAGCGGCGCGGATGAGCGATCAATGGCTGCCTGACAGCGAGGAAGTTCCCATTTTGATGATCGACGATAGAGGTTAGCAATTTCCTTAGTTTTGTTGATTTCCTGTTTCGTAACTTGTGTTTATTTATACAATTTTATGTGTAGAGGCGCATCTGTATCAAGCTGCGTTCCCCACCTTTGGTGGTTCCATGGGCGTGCGCCTGCTCCGGGCTGGAGAAGAGTACTGGTATGAACAGATTAAGGGTAACTTCATGTACCCAGTTGCTGATGCATTCGCCGCTCCGCCTACTGCAACCGAAAGTGCGCATATACCTAACCCTCGTCCCTTGCGCTCTGTGACTTCTGCTGGGAAAGAGATTGTCTATCTTTCCAGCGAAGAGTCTGTGGGATCCTCAAACAGAGAGCTAAGTTCATGGTCTAACATCTTTGCAGGTGTGTTGCGTGACTTGGGGATTGACCCTGAAGACAAGAAGAAAAAACCCGTGAGGAAGAAGAAGGTTATCACCCTGGATCCTGAGGTGACCAGCAAAGGAGCTGGGAGTAGTCGCGCAACCGCTAGTGCTGTTGACAAAGGTACTCTCCGCCTTCGTCAAAGTAACTTGGAGGATTACGTTATTATCAGTGATTCATTTGAAGGTTTGTCGCGTATAGGCGAGAAGAAGACTGGAGGAGCTGGTTCGAAGAGCTCAGGTAGCGCGGGTTCTCGCAACCCGGATGTTGGTGCTACTCCCTCCTCTGTTGCGCATGAGGAAGAGGATGAAGAGAAGAAGCGGAGGAAGAGCCTGCTGCAAAGTTAATCAGCAGGAAAAGGAATAGAAGTGAGACTACAGCTGGTGTATCAGCGGCGCCCAAGTCTGGTGCGGTTCCCTTTGTTGGAAAACAGAGTAACTTGCGCTCTCATTACCGTTTTTCTCCTGGTTAGTTCTCCTTAGTTTTTCGTTCTTTGTTGTTTCCTTTCCTTGACACTTAACTTCTTCTGCAGAGGCCAAGAAGAAGATCCCTGAAAAGAAGGGTGTCGTGATCACGGAGCCTTCAGAGCCGGTGCCGAAAAGGCCTAAGGTTACCATAAAACCCTTGAAAACCTCTGTGGTGGGACCTGATCAGGACAAACAATACGGTAACAAACCTGTACTACTGGTGGTCTTCTTTCATGTTTCCCAAAATAATTTGAAGGCTCACAAATTTCAATATCATTTTGGTGATTTTCTGAGTGTTTGTAACCTTCGTCTAATTCTGAAGACGATAACTCGTTATATGTATTTTTATGTATCAGCCTGCGATTTCTTTTGGAAGCCGCCATTTGCACATGCTGTGGAGAACTTGTTTGCATTATCCTTCTTGGTGAAAGATGGTCGGTTTTTAATACTATCATTCAACGCGTGACCCGAATCGATTTTGGAGAACGTGTAATCCAGAGGTCGGTCTCGGGTGGGCATAAGATCCGTGGGCCCTATTGTCTGATCTATGACTCTATGGAAGATGTGATTAAGGTAAGCGTGTCGTAAAGTTGCATCTTTTAGAGAGAGACCTTTAAGTACGGATCCTACAGCTGCATTTGGAAAAAGAAGTCGAACAATTCATTTATTATCTGTTGTTTTTTCAACAATATGAATGCACGCAACGACAACTGTGACAACTTATTAAAAGTTCCTCAGGCTCACGACAATCGCACTAGTAATAAACTGGTATTGCTGGTGGCTGTTCTAGAAATTGAAGGAAAAGGACTGCGACTTTGTTTTTCAACGGGGATGTAATGCAATGATTCCTCTCAATTAAATAGACTGACACTTGCTTCATAGGGCTCACTTGAATCGTCTCAGATGTAACAACAGTACGGTTAATGAATGTTAATTGCTGGGGTGTGACTGTTCAAACAACATGAATGCACGCAATGAATTTGACAACTGTGACAGCTTATTAAAAGTTCCTCCGGCTCACGCCAACCACACTGGTAACAAACTGGTATTGTTGGTGGTTGTTCTGGAAATTGAAGGAAAAGGACTGTGGTTCTGTTTTTCAACTGGGATGTAATGCAATATAAAGTTTAAACTTATCGTTATCTAACTACCGAGTCACACCAATTCGTTGAAATCACACATTATGTGTTGCAGTTTGGAAAGATGACCGAATAGAGATCTGAATAACAAAAATATCCAACTGAACATACGGACCTCACTATAATCCAAGCAGTTGATTTCATTTGAACAAACTTTGGAGAACTTGTCTGCGTTATCCTTCTTGGTGAAAGATGGTCGGTTTTTAATATTATCATTCAACGCGTGACCCAAATCGATTTCGGAGAACGTGTAATCCAGAGGTCGGTCTCGGGTGGGCATAAGATCCGTGGGCCCTATTGTCAGATCTGTGACTCCATGGAAGATGTGATTAAGGTAAGCGTGCCGTAAAGTTGCATCTTTTAGAGAGAGACCTTTAAGTACAGATCCTACAGCTGCATTTGGAACAAGAAGTCCAACAATTCATTCATTATCTGTTGTTTTCTCAACAATATGAATGCATGCAACGAATTTGACAAATATGACAGCTTATTAAAAGTTCCTCAGGCTCACAGCAACCGCATTGGTAACAAACTTGTATTGCTGGTGGCTGTTCTGGAAATTAAAGGAAAAGGACTGTGATTCTGTTTTTCAACGGGGATGTAATGCAATATAAAGTTTAAACTTATCGTTATCTAATTACCAAGTCACACCAATTCGCTGAAACCACACATTCGTGTGTTGCAGTTTAGAAAGATGACCGAATAGAGATCTGAATAACAAAAATATCCAACTGAACATACGCACCTCACTCTAAGCAGTTGATTTCATTTGAACAAACTGTGGAGAACTTGCTTGCGTTATCCTTCTTGGTGAAAGATGGTCGGTTTTTAATACTATCATTCAACGCGTGACCCAAATCGATTTCGGAGAACGTGTAATCCAGAGGTCAGTCTCGGGTGGGCATACGATCCATTGGCCCTATTGTCGGATCTGTGACTCCATGGAAGATGTGATTAAGGCAAGCGTGCCGTAAAGTTGCATCTTTTAGAGAGAGACCTTTAAAATATGCTAAAATACGCTGAAATATGTTAACATTCATCGAAATACATTAAAATAATCTAAACTACGCTAAAACAGGTCAAAATACGCTAAAATATGTGAAAATACCCTAAAATACGCTAAAATATGTCAAAATACGTTAAAATACATGAAAATATGCTAAAATACATTGCAATACACAAAAATAGGCCAAATGACGATAAATTACGCTAAAATACGCCAAAATATGTTAAAATAACCTAAAAATAGGTTAAAATAACCTAAAATACGTCAGAATAACCTAAAAATAGGTTAAAAGAGGTAAAATACGCCGAAATATGTTAAGATCCTCCACTGTTGGGTTATCATCTTTCAACCCCATTTTTCCTAAATTGAAGGAAAGAGACCGTGATTCTGTTTTTCAACGGGGATGTAATGCAATTATTCCTCTCAATTAAATAGACAGACACTTGCTTCGTAGGACTCACTTGAATCATCTCGGATGTAATAACAGTACGGTTAGTGGATGTTAATTGATGGGGTGTGACTGTTCAAACAATATGAATGAACGCAACGAATTTGACAACTGTGACAGCTTATTAAAAGTTCCTCAGGCTCACGGCAACCGCACTGGTAACAAACCGGTACTGCTGGTGGTCTTCTTTCATGTTTCCCAAAATAATTTTAAGGCTCACAAATTTCAATAACATTTTGGTGATTTTCTGAGTGTTTTTAACCTTCGTCTGATTCTGAAGACGATAACTCGTTATATGTGTTTTTATGTATCAGCCTACGATTTCTTCTGAAAACCGTCATTTGCACATACTGTGGAGAACTTGTTTGCGTTATCCTTCTTGGTGAAAGATTGTTGGTTTTTAATATTATCATTCAATGCGTGACCCGAATCGATTTTAGAGAACGTGTAATCCAGATGTCGGTCTCGGGTGGGCATAAGATCCGGGGCCCTATTGTCGGATCTCTGACTCCATGAAAGATTTGATTAAGGTAAGCGTGCCATAAAGTTGCATCTTTTAGAGAGAGACCTTTAAGTACGGATCCTACAACTTCATTTGGAACAAGAAGTCCAACAATTCATTCATTATCTGTTGTTGTCTCAATGCCCACAACACGCAATCGTTGATGGGCTTTGCGAGCCTGTATTCAATATAAAATTTAAACTTATCATTATATAACGACCGTAGCACACCAATTCGTTGAAACCACATATTCGTGTGTTGCAGTTTGGAAAGATGACCGAATAGAGATCTGAATAAGTTTCTGGAATAAGAGAACCGTTGTGTCTAATCATATCAACTATCGCGATAAGTTTCTGTTGAAGTGCAAGAACGAGTATGAAGATAAGTTAAAGATAACTCAAGAACAAAGAAGAAGACTTGAAGAAAAAGCAATAACTTGAAAGTATTACCTGATTTGCAGGTGGATCTTGTTTGTTGTCTATGTATTTGTATTCAGCCAATGAACATGCTGTTGTAGACTATGTTTTGTAGCTACAATGTACTGATATTTGGTTTGTAATGAATGGAAATGTGTTTACTTTTGTTGATATAGTGACATTATCAAGAGTCTGTATCAATAACTTCCATATCCCTTGGTAGTTGTTACCATATGACACATGATAAAAGCGCTTCTCTAGACAATCTGGGATTATGTTCCGTTTTAGGGTTTCTTCATCACCTGTAACAATGTCGATAAACGTTGATCGGAACACGCCACTTAAATCGGAGGATGAGTTGATTTGATTGTGAAATAGATACGAAGGATGAGATATCGGCTATTTCGGATCTGTGACTCCATGGAAGATGTGATTAAGGTAACTACCGAATCACACCAATTCGTTGAAACCACATATTCGTGTGTTGCAGTTTGGAAAGATGACCGAATAGAAACTAAATGAATTATGCAACATTTTCGCATTTTTTGCACTGGCTTTCATTGCAAGATCTTTATCTATCATGTAATTGACCAACTGCTCGAAATCCCTTTCGTTTCTCGGGCTCGCATTCGAAGATCCTTGCATTGGACACAACACACCAAAAAATAAACTTCAAAAATTAAAAAATAATACGATACGCCCCGATACACTATAATACGATACTTAACGATAAAAAGTAATAAAGATTTTAAAACTCGCTAAAACAAAAATAACCAATAATAAATACCAATAACAAACCCAAAACACCAAAAACCAAACACAACACACCAAAAATAAACTTCAAAAATTCAGTGCCTTAATACGCATCGTATAGGCCTATACGATGTGTATTAGGCTAGCCGCCAGACAACACCTGCACCTGTGAGTCTGCCATGTCTTTTACTTTATTCAATATGCATCGTATAGGCCTATACGATGCGTATTGAATTGGAAAAATGTACGGATAGACAGGGCCGGTGCGCCAATAGATTTCCAATATAAATTCAAGAGTTCCATTTGTCTACAATACTTTTTAGTTACATTACACATTTTATATGAATTAATATTGCAGAACTAACGTATTATACCCTTATAAAATTAGCAACTTAAGTTGCCTCTCTAGAATGAAAAGTTACGACTTTTGAAAAACCACATATACATACCCCTTTATTTGGGTTGCCTCTCTAGAATGAAAAGTGATGACTTTTAAAAAACTACACATACATACCCCTTTGTTTGGGTTGCTTCTGTATAATGAAAATTGGCGACTTTAAAAAAAAACCACACACACATACCCTTTTGTTTAATATATAACTAAAAAAACAACTTTGGTTGTCTCTTTAGAATGAAAAGTGACGACTTTTAAAAAACCACGCATAGATACGCCTTTGATTAACACAATGGTTTGGATAACACCCCTTTAAAAAGTCACAACCCTTCAAACTACTTATAAATATATCACACCCCTTTAAAAAGTCACAACTCTTTAAATACCCAATTACCAACTTAGATTACATCTATTTTATTTAAAAGTCGTGTCTATTAGAAAAGTTATCAACATAAAAGATAATTACCAAATGAGGGCTACGTCTCTAAAATGAAAAGCCGCGACCAAAAAGTGTTACTGTATCGATCACGTTCAGTATTAATAGTAAAATAGAAAAAAAATCACAAATAGTAAAATTGAAAAAAAAATCACAAAAGTAAAACGGTTGCGGTGGTAGACACTCCGTCTATGCCCTTCATTTTGTATCCTTATCATGCAAATTAAAAAAAAATGATATAGATGCTTAAATTAATATGTCTGCAGATTAAGTATCATGTCAAAAGTGTGAAGTGTGTGAGAAATGTAAAAAATAATATGATGAGTACATGTGTCTTTAATTAAAATTAGAGATTAAGGGTAATAGAGTAGTTTTAATAACAATCATTTTAATTAACAAAATCTTTCCATAATTTTTTGAGAGACTTTAGGAAACAATATATTTGGTATCTTTCTATTATTTGAATCCTGGTTTCAACCATTGTTTAATCCATAAAATTCATATCAACATTTTTGTTAATTCGCTGGTATAAAACACCATACGAATTTTAGCAAACACCACAGCTTGAATCCAATACAGTCATATTGTTTTAATATCTAGAATGATTTTGATTATTTTGGAAGTATAAAACACTATTCAGATTCCAAAAACACCATAACTTGAATCGTAATACAGTCATCGTGTTTTAACATCTGGAATGATTGCACAGTACATTATGTGTTGTTTTAAACTTGTATTCATGGTGTTTTAAACATGCAATCCAGTATGTGTTTTTCGTATGGTGTTTTAAACTTGCATTCAGGGTGTTTTAAACCTGCAGTCCAGTATGTGTTTTTCGTATGTTTTTCGCATGGTGTTTTAAACCTGCATTCATGGTGCTTTACACCTGTATTCCAGTATATGTTCTTCGTATCTTCGTATGGTGTTTTAAACCTACATTCCAGTATGCTTCATATCATGCTATACACAAATTTTTTTATCTATATAAATATAACAATATGGTACTCATATTAAAGATAAAAAAATCTCGTTATTATGGTGTAATTTTTTTTTAAAAAATGTTACGTATAAAAAGTTATTAACGTTAAAAAAGATGGGTTGAACTTGTATGTGCATTAAAGTTGATGGCAGTTTCTTTATTTACACAATACAATATAAAAAGACTCTATTACCCATAATATAGCAAAATTAGTCAAAAAAATAAAACATAATTTACATTTTAAGCCCTTCTTGATCTCAATCATTAACTACAAGATCTAAGAGTTTAAAACACTTCTTACACTTCTTACACTTCTCACAAAACCACCAATTTACACTAACCATACCCTATCTCTGCATGCGTTAAATAATATTTTGAATGTGATTTTTGTTTATTCTTTCCGTTTGTTGTTTTCTTTCTATTTTTTAATATTCTTTTTTTCTTTGATTATTTAACCAAACATGAAACATCGAACTTAATATTTTTATTATCATGTAACCGTTATTCTTCTTTTTTCTTTGATTATTTAATCAAACAAGTATTGAAACGTCAAATTTAGTATTTTTATTATCATGTAACTGTTATACCCCTTGCAAAAAGTCACGATCTTTCAATTGGTTTTAATTATTTATTTGTCATGCGAACCATCACATCAGTTCATGCGGCATGTTGATTTAATCACCAACATAAAAAATAAGGAGTATCTCGGTAAGTCGGTTCACATGAAAAACCACGTCAGCTTATAAATGAAAAGGCATGCACGCTTGATTATTATTTAAAATAGTAAAATAACCTTTTTTTACATGATTTATTAAATTAAAAAAGAGTAAATTACAAGTTTTGTCCTTTATCTTTACATTAAATTTCAGGCGCTGTCCTTTAGCCAAAAAGTTGACAGGCGGTGTCCTTTATGTTGCCAAATCTTGCAAGTTTTGTCCTTTTAGCCAAACCCAGTTAGATTTTTTGGTTAAATCTGCTCATGGGTATTCTTGTCATTTCACCTTCCCAGGGGTTATTTTGTAAAGAACTTTTATTAAGGGGTCATTTTGTACAAAACATAAAAATAAAACACTATATAAACACACACTCCCTCCCTCTCCTCTCTCTGCAATTAGTTAAAAGAAACTTATGAATTACCCAGATCAAAGATTAAAGGTAGAAACTTTATTAATCAAGCTATATAAACTCCTTAAAATCTGAAAACCCCTCTCTCTAAAACTGAAAACCACCGTCTCTCTCTCTCTTTAAACTCCATTTGATTATGAAAAACGAAACAGAAACATCGATGGTGAAAACCATTTGAAAATTTGTGATGAAAAAATGATGGAGAAGATGGGTTTTGAGTTGTTTCATTTGATTTTCTTTACTTCACCTAAAAAATCACAAAAAAGGAGTTTGAACCTTCGTTTTGGAAGCTGCCGATTGTAACAGATCTGGAAATCCGGAATCGGAGCCCTGTTTCTTCGCTTATCATTTAAAGGTTCAAACTCCAACCAAACCCACCTCACACAAAAACAAATTTCACATACAGACCAATTAATAATGGTTGTTCCACAAATACCCTTCTGCAACCCCCCAAAAATCTCCATCTTCATGACTCCATTGTCTACCATTATATGGGCTTTTTGGGGCTTTCTCTTTGGTCAGAGTTTCATCACAATCAACAGAGAAAACAGGAGGAAAAGCAAGAACCTTTTCACCCCTACATCATTCATATTTCTTTATAGTCTTTCTTCCCCACACCTCTCTCTCTTTCTCACTCTCATCTTTCTCTCTCTTGTTTCAATCTTTTATCATTTTTGAGATCTGATGAGTAAGAAGATGAAAGGGGTTGTTTTTTATTCATATCCTCATGTGTCTTGTGATGATATTAGGGCAAGATTTAACCATCAAACCGCTATATGATCGGAGTTGTGGTGGGGGTGGTGGTAGCTGGGAGGGCGGTGGTGGCTGTGAGGTTGATGTTGGTTGAAATCTAGAGAGAGAGAGGAGTGAACCAGGGGTAGAGAGAGAAAGAGAGGGGAGAGATAAGAGTGTGTGTATTTAATATTTATAAAACATATAATATTAGTTTTCTAAATTAGTTTATGTTTTTTTATTAAAATAATTTTAAATATATAGGTAAAAAGACCAAATTGCCCTTGGATAACCAGATTTAACCAAAAATTCTAACTGGGTTTGGCATAAAGGACAAAACGTGCAAGATTTTAAAAAGGTAAATGACAGCGCCTGAAATTTAATGTAAACATAAAGGACAAAACTTGTAATTTACTCATTAAAAAAAAAATATATAACCGAAGGATTGGTGCCTTCCACAGTCTCACTATTTCGCTTATGCATGTATAATAATATTTTATGCATTAGAAATCATCACATGTATTTGTATCATTTTAATGATCAAAATAATTAGAGTAAATTGCCATTTTAGTCCCTGAGTTTTGTCCAAATTTGTCATTTTGATCCAAATAGTTTTTTTTTGCATCTGGGTCCCTGACTTTTCCCTTTTGTTGCCATTTTGATCACTTTGCCAAACTCCATCCAAAAACTCCATCTTTAACCAGGGGTATTTTGGGGATTTTCATTTTAAATGTTTTTAATTACCATTTTGATCCAATTCCAAAAAATCAAAAAAATTCCAAAAAATCAAAAAAATTCCAAAAAATTCTAAAAAATAATAAAAATTCTAAAAAATCATAAAAATTCTAAAAAATCCAAAAAATTCTAAAAAATCCAAAAAATCCGTTTCGGCGCGAACCGTTTCGACCCGTACCGTTTCGAAGCTGAACCGTTTCGACGCGAACCGTTTCAACCCGTACCGTTTCGAAGCCGAACCGTTTCAAGCCGAACCGTTTCGACCCGTACCGTATCGAACCGAACCGTTTCGAGCTGAACCGTTTCGAACCAGAACCGTTTCGCGCTGAACCGTTTCGACGCGAACCGTTTCGACCCGTACCGTTTCGAAGCCGAACCGTTTCGACCCGTACCGTTTCGACCAGTACCGTTTCGACCCGTACCGTTTCGACCCCGAATCGTTTCGAGCCGAACCGTTTCGACGCGAACCGTTTCGACCCGTACCGTTTCGAAGCCGAACCGTTTCGACCCGTACCGTTTCGAACCGAACCGTGCCGTATCGAACCGAGCCGTTTCGACCCGTACCGTTTCGAACCGAACCGTGCCGTATCGAACCGTGCCGTTTCGACCAGTACAGTTTCGACCCGTGCCGTTTCGAACCGAACCGTTACCGTTTCGACCCGTACGGGTCGAAACGGTTCGGCTCGAAACGGTACGGGTCGAAACGGTTCGGCTCGAAACGGTACGGGTCGAAACGGTTCGGCTACGAAACGATACGGGTCGAAACGGTTCGCGTCGAAAAAGTTCAGCTCGAAACGGTTCGGGTCAAAACGGTACAGGTCGAAACGGTTCGCGCCGAAACGGATTTTTTGGATTTTTTAGAATTTTTATGTATTTTTTGAATTTTTATTATTTTTTAGAATTTTTTTGGATTTTTTTTTTATTTTTTTTATTTTTTTGATTTTTTGGAATTGGATCAAAATGGCAATTGAAAACATTTAAAATGAAAATCCCTAAAATACCCCTAGTTAAAGATGGAGTTTTTGGATGGAGTTAGGCAAAGTGATCAAAATGGCAACAAAAGGGAAAAGTCAGGGATCCAGATGCAAAAAAAAACTATTTGGATCAAAATGACAAATTTATACAAAACTCAGGGACTAAAATAGCAATTTACTCAAATAATTTTGAAACCACGTGCTTTTACATAAATTGAATTACTAATTCTTCTATATATTAATATTAGGTTAGAACCCCGTATATTACACGGGTTGAATAAATATAATTTTATATACTAAGTAATAAAATAGTTACATCTTTTAAAAACTCGTGTATTGCACGATTTGAATAAACACATGTCTTACACGAATAGTGTAATCCGTTATAACATTTAGTCATCAAGATGTGTTTTTTAACAAAAGGAACTTTGAGGTACTATTTACTTATCGTAGGCTAACTGCTTTTCACGTGTAAACCAATCCTTTCGGAGCTATGTCCAAATACCGACTACTCGACCACCGCTAGAAATGTATAAAAAATATATATGTTCTACATGTATTGAATAAATCCTTTTATCGAAATAGTTGATTAAAATAAATATTTTTATTTTAATATGTGATTATCAGTTATCCCTGTACTTATCATCAAAATATAAAAACAATTAAAACTACCAATTAAATAAAATCTTTATCTTTATAAATATTTAAAACACTAATATATTTTTTTAGATTTTAATAATTAATATATGATTATAATAATTAATATATTATTATCAGTTATCTTTGTCTTTATCATTAAAATCTCTTCTACAAATTTTAAATTTAATATTATCAATAATTGACTTTCCATGATAAATATTTAGAAAAATAATTAAGACTGGCTCATAGAACGCCACGTGTCCCTAACATGGTTTCTTTTATTATATGTAAGTGAAGGTAATGAACAGTAGTTTATATTATAATATAATAAAAAATTATTATATACAGCTTTTTTTTAGTTTTATTTTTTTTATGGTTTCATTATTTTAATATTTTCAATTTAAAACTGAATTTAGAAAAAATGTGCAATATGCAACCAATAGGTTTTTGGAGTCCTTTTATGAACCATATTATTTAACCAAACAACTATTGAAATGTCAAATAATTATGACATGCTTTGTTTATTATTATTTTTTTGAACGGCAAGGAACGACGTGTCAACTACCGTGACACCGGGCGCTGTGGCCAAGGTCGATTACTCGACCGCCGCCAGCCCCTTGGCTCTCCCAGATGTGCGGAAACCCGACCTTCACCCGCCCGAAGGCACGACAGTGGAATAATCGGTAAAACCTCACCTCCCAACCAAGATGAACCGGCGCCACTCGTATTCGCCCTTCACCTGGATGACGCAGAAAATAATGGGGAGAGTAGGAGTCGAACCTGGGTCACAGGAAACACTAAGTTTTTCCTCAACCATAAAATAATGTTTAAACATGAGTTTGTTTCACGATACCAGTATACAAGTTTGTTGGGAACTTTTAGAATGTTTTTGGGTTAATAGAAGTATTGATTATTGGGTATATTGCTTAGATGCATATGTTGATCTTGGTGGTTAAGTACACACAAAAGTGATTTGAAAGAAAGAAGGGTAAATTACTTTTTGAGTCCCTGTGTTTTATGTGTTTTAACCACTTGAGTCTAAAAGCAAAAAGTTTAACGACCTGAGTCCCTATAAGCATTTTCTTTAACCATTTGAGTCCAAATTTCTAACTCCATCCACCAAGTCTGTTAACTATGAGGGTAATTTGATCATTTACACATAAAGTACAAGTCTTATATGCACATCAGTACAAGTCTCTTCTCTCTCTAAACACCACCGCACAACCACCATCTCCACCACTGCCCCACCATCATCCCCACCACCATCTCACCACTACCACCTCCAAACACCCACCACCACCGTCTCACACCCACCACCATCTCACCTCCACCACTAGTGCCGCCCCACTGCCACCACCAACCCACTAATCGAAAATCATGACCTAATTTCAGCAGCTGATCATCTGTATTCTACACTCATCATTGATTGACTTCCCATAGACTAATCAAACATGAAAAAAAACATATTCAAAGCAAATCACAAACAAATTCAAAGTAAATACAAATTTAAACCTTAACTGATGCTAACAAACAGATTCAAAGCAAATCACAAGACTTTCCACATAAATAATGCACGCTGATCCTCCGCTCCTATCTCGTCTCCGGCATCCTGTGCTGGAAAATCCTCCGGTAAGTTTCCGTTCCATCTATATAACCCCTTATCCATTACATCTCACCACTCAAAAAAAAAAAACCCACACATATCCTTCCAATTCATTTGCACACTTACTTCAATCATATGGCTTATTTCATCTTCATCCTGCTTCTTCATTTCCCCTAATTTCACCATCAATCGACAACCAATTTCTGCTAATTTCGCCATAGCTGAACGAACGGCGTCGATTTCAACAAGATCTCAACAGATTACAGGTGGTCGGAACTCTACGACGTGCTCTACGATATGCTCGGAATACAAATCGGAGCCGATACGGTGGAGATCAAGGCGGCGTACACCGGAGATTAGCCAGAGTTTGCATCCTGGTGGTGCGACGCTGACGGTGGTTACTGTGCTGGAGGTTTATGGTTGTGGTGGTGGTTGGTGGATGTGGTTGTGACTGTGGTGGTGACGGTGGTGGTGCGGTGGTGGGGGATGCAGGCTTTCTTGAGAGATAAAGAAAGTTTGTTTAGAGAGAGAAACAGATAAAAGAGGAGAGGGATACATAAGAGAGGGAGAGAGAAAAAAATATAATAATAATTTAGTTTTTTTTATTTTTTAACTATAAGGGTATTTTGGTCATTTAACAATGTTTAACCAAAAATAACTAACAGTGTTAGAAATTTGGACTCAAATGGTTAAAGAAAATGCTTATGGGGACTCAGGTCGTTAAACTTTTTGCTTTTGGACTCAAGTGGTTAAAACCCATAAAACACAGGGACTCAAAAAGTAATTTACCCAAGAAAGAATTTGTCTATTAGTAGACATTGCCAACCCATAAACAAATATGGTAAGTTCCACTCTTAAACTATTAATTCACGTATTTAATATGCTGACAATCTATCTATTATACTAAAGCAAAATAATGGTTGACTATTTGACTTTGATGTGGCTATTCTCTTTGGCCAGAGAATTGAGATTTTAGGCGGCATTTTGCTTCTTCCTACCGACGCTTCTTCAATTTTGGTAACCTAATCAATTCTCTCAATCAGTGGAAGGCAAATTGATTTCTCTTTAAATCTCAAAACCTAATCGAATTGATTTCTTTCACCCACATTCAATTTTAAAAACCCTAAATCTCATCTACGGCTTCATCTGTAGCGATTGTATCTGGCCAGCCACTCTATGTTATTCGATGAATAGCCTCCTTTTCATCTCTGCGTTGGATTCCTAATTATGTTTCATCGATCCATCGGTAAGTTTCTCAAATCCCTAAATATTATTCCATCGCCTTCACACATAATCTGTTTTTTCTTCAATTAATTTAGTATTATTGTTGAAATCGGTTAGTTCTATGTAAGATTCAGGTTTTTTTGTAGGTGTTATGGGTTTTTGATTATTTTACTGTTGTAATTGTGGTGGCAGAACGGCGGGGAATACCAGCGACATCTTTCGTCAAAGATGTGCAAGCGTACTTTAATCAATTAGGGCTCGATGTTAACTCTACACTCGCGTTTCTTCAAAAAAGGTCTTCATTTTCATTTTCGTTTCACATATTCGTTCCTGTTTTGATTCAGTATAATTTTGCTGTGATTTTTATATATTTAATCTCCAGCATCAGATCCGTATTTGTTGTGTTAGGGTTTATGAGCGGTGTTGTTTTGTTGAATGTTGATTGATTATCATTTGAAAGTTTCAGTTAAGCTAAGTAATGTAGATAGTTGATTTGATTTGAAAGTGAAATTGTTTTGGGATAAAAGTGTGTATATTTTGATGATTTGTAGTGGAAATATGCTTTAGAGTGTAATGTGTTTGTATATATTGCTTTGAATGTGATACATAGGAAGGTTTATGTAATCGGCAAATGATCCGGATAGTAGGTTTGATTTGAAATTGAAATGATATTTATTGACATTCGGAAATTTCATTGATTTATAGTGGAAATATGTTTCAGACGAGGAGTGTTCTTACTTATTACTGCTATATTTGATCCTTATACATCTGATATAACATAATGTTACAGGGCGTTTTTACACTGGACCACTCGCATGGAACCTACGAATTAAAATCGCTCTTGGTGCTGCAAAGGGACTTGCTTACCTTCATAAACCAGAATCAACAGTTATGTGTCACGATTTCAATTCCACCAGCATCTTGATTGATTCGGTATGAATTTAATTTAGAAACATGTTACGATACATTTAGCATCGTTACATAAATATTTATTTTAACTTCACTACCGGAATCACAATGCAAGAATTTCTAATTTGGGGATGGTGAAGGACGGACCAATAGATTCTTCTGGACAAGTTATATATACAAAAGGATACGCAGATCATGAATATATTAAAACAGGTAAGACTATTATAACTTCAGTCTTCAAGATTCAATAATAATAGTTTAATGATCGGCTACAATGTTGTGAACCAACAGATGTAACTAATGATTTACCTAATGAACTGAAGGTCACTTCACCAAAAGCAGCAACATATACAGTTTCGGCGTGGTGCTTCTGGAACTCTTGACTGGGTAGCGGTGCATTGACAAGAACGGTCCAGAGGGTGACCGAATACTGGTTTAGTTTGCTAAGCCTTTTCGGAACTCTAACGGCGCTTGCAAGGAATGCAAGCGCAACAAATGTGATTTCGCTGGTTTTAATTCAAGGCATCGACGACGGCTTCACGTATATAAGTGTTCAGTTTGGTTTCTCCGACAAATATAAAGGACCCAATGACTCGATCTGGTGAACAGGTAAAGGTGGCGCCAACTAAACTTAGGGATACTACTGTCGTTGATACCAAAGTACTAGTTTGTCCTCTTTACAATCTTTATATAATGTTAAATGATTTATTGTTTTAGTTTCAAAGGACTCTTACAGAATAAATATATTCTCTACTCATATTCCAGTGAAAATATGTCTCAGGCAATCTAAAGGTGAAGCTTCTATTGTTGTTAACGATGGTGTGCGGTACTTTGTTGGTTTCCAGTCAGTTAACCACCCAGAAAACCAAAAGCCCGAGACCAGGACGCAGACAAACATCCTTAACCAATCAATCTCGGGTCAAAATTTAAGACAACATGCAAGACTTCAAAGAGCATACTCAGACCACAATCGGTGTTATTCTTTTAATAATGTTCAGGCGTCGATGAATCAACCGAAGTTGAAAAACAGCCGTTCAATGGGAGTTTTCAACTTGAAACCGTCAAGCTCGATTGTTCCAAATGTACTCAAGACAGACGTTGGTGAAATAATGGCGAAGGAAGGGAAGAAACGGGGTAACTGGATCGAGATGCTAATGGAAATTAGAAGCCGGTGGGTTCAAAAACAAAACAACGAACTCGACGGTGATAACGAAGAAGAAAAGGGATGTGACGACGGTTGTGAGGTGGATTACAACGATGACGAAGACTTAAAATGTATGATGTTATCGTAGGGGGATGACTTATGTTATCCCAGAGATCGAGGTACGTTCTAATATCTTGCGTGTTTGCTTTGAAAAAGGTCGAGAATTAAAAACTTAAAATGTATGATGTTATCGTAGGGGGATGACTTGAGACGATACTATGTATTAACATTTGTAAGTAACATCTTCGACTTACAATAGAAGCGGGTATCGTCACAAGACAAATATGATGTTTTTGTTTGCCTTGCTATTTATTTCTGTGGTTGTTTCTTTTTTTACTTGATAGTTTAAAGGCTGTTTGAGTTCTGAAAAGATGAATCTCATTATTTATATATGCTAGATTTCCATTATGTTTTGTTTCTAGCTTATTGTTCTTCCTTGTGTTATTCTCCATCTCTCCATTGATTTATGCTTTCTTTAGATTGCATCCCACCATCTTTTGGTTCAGCACAAAATCTTGAAGAGCGTGCAAGTAAAGCCACTAGACATTCAGATGGTTATACCGCTAATGATAGTGTCTTCTAGGTAATCAGTTTCTAACTCTTAAACTATTTAAGCTTGCAAATACCAGCTATAGTACTCAAGAAACAACAGAGGTTGTAACACCCTATTGTTTAATTGTTCACAATTTATTAAAATTAACGTTCTACAAAATGATGCCATTCATATATGCTAGCTTTGACCCTTTCTACTTCTTATTGGTCTAAAACATTATTACTAAACCGCATGTTTCATTACCCCTGCTTTCAGTTTTTATTGAACAACTCTAATTTCATAAATAGTATTATTTTATGAGTTATGTATTACAGCATCGTCATTAGACCTGGCAAAGCAAGCCCATGTATCAAGATTTGGGTCAAAGTGGGTCTATTTTGAGATGAGTTGGGTTCTTTTGGGTGACAAATAACTTTTTAGTAGGTCAGGATGGCCTGAACAAAATAAAGATAATAATTTTGATGGGTGAGGATGGGCCAATATAAATACTTCACGGGTGACAATGGACAATTAGAAAGAGAAGACGCAATCAAGTTTACCGGCGTCGTCTTCTTCGTTGACTTCAGATTATCACAGCCTTTTGGTTTAGATCATTCTATCCCCAAAATCCTCGAAATGAATTTCTTCTTTCCAATATTCAATCCCCAAAATCCGTAAAATCAATCTGGGTTTTCCCATTTGATCCCTTATTGAAATCAATATTTGTTGCAGAGCTCAAAATTAGGGGAAACCACTCAAATCAAAATCGCTTTTCAACATATGGAATTTCTATCAACTGATTTGATCACTTAATCGAATTGAACTGGAGAAATGGGGGCTCGAACAGATGCTAACAGCCCATTTGGTGGAATGAAGGTGTGACTTTGAGTTCAAAAGGCTCACGAATGATTTTATGGTGATATAAGTTTTCATAAAATTAAGGAATTTAAGGTTGGATTAGGATTTTTATTATATTATATGTATTTTTTATTTTATTTTTATTCTATTAATTTTATATTTTATATATTTTCAAAATTTTAAGTTTTACTTTTTTAATTTATATTACTTTTTTATGTTCTTCTAATTATTTCCAAAGCTAAAGCTAAAGAAATAAGAATATGGTACATAATTTCCATCATTTGTGAACCAACCAATCAAAATTTATTCATATAGAATTCAAACTTTGACTTCTCTCAAATTTTAAGATTTTGTGATTTTATTTATTATGTTAATTTACGAAGTAACTTCAGTTTCAATAAACAATAATAGTGATCCATTTTGTTACAATAATAAGGTGTAATTTTTTTTATCAGGGGAACTGGTCAGGAACGTTATTCATACCTTAAATGTTCACGTCGACTTAAAGCTTAAAAATAAAGTGTTTTTTTTTCTTTTAGGGGAACTGGTCGGGTATTTTCTGAAGAATAGTGCAAATCAGCTCAATACATATGGGTATGTTTTGCTTATTAGGTTATTTGACACTTCGCGTATCAACTGATTAATACTTTCAGTTTTTGAACTCGGGTTGTTCATGAGTTAAGCTCGATTCAGGTAAAGGTGAGCTTAAGCTTGGTTCTGGGGGTTGGGTAACGAGTTGACATATGTTTGTGTCAAACTCAATACGGGGCTAGCTTGGTCCATCGACATAGCTACAAATAAATATCGGATTATAAATAATCCAAGTGGTTGAATGACACGATTTGTGAGTTGTGTTTAGGTTATAATCTGTTTTGAATGGTTTTTCTGTTAGGGACTTAGTTTGGGCCTCTTTATGGGTGTCAACACATGCATTTGAAAGTTGGAAGCAATGACCAATTAAGTGTATGTTTGACCCGTTTTCTCTAAGGTAAACGAGGCAGTATGTAATGTTGGATTTTTTCTTTAAATTTAATCGATTTTGGTGATACTGTTGATTCGGTATTGGTTCCCGGCTAGAAAAACTTAGATTAAATTGATCGTTTTTGTGCAGTACACACCGGCTATAAATATGTGGAGTATTGGTTGTATTTTTGTGGAACTTTTAACCGGAAAGCCACTTTTTCCGGGGAAAAATGTGGTGCATTAGTTGGACCTCATGACTGATCTTTTGGGGACCCCATTACCTGAAGCGATAGCCAGGGTCTGTTTGTTTGCCTTACAATACACATACATAGATATATTATATTTATTTTTGCGTTATTAATGTTGACGTAATCCGATCAGATGAGAAATGAGAAAGACCGGAGATACTTAAGCAGCATGAGGAAGAAAAAACCGATCCCTTTTTCACAGAAGTTTCCGAATGCAGTTCCTCTTGCTCTTCGTTTACTAGAAAGAATGCTTGCGTTTGAGCCTAAAGATCGTCCTACTGCTGAGAGGTAATATCTTTACTTTATTTTTTAATATCACATATACCCAACACAAAGTTATAATATTAAATATATTGACTTTTATAATTATGACATCACATATATACCCTTACTTTATGTTAATATTATAAAAATCGGATTTAATGAAATGGGTGTATTTGATATTTAATTTTATTGTTGGGTAAATATGATATTTTTAAAATTTTTAGCGATAGATTTCATTTTTTTAAAAGGTACTTATTTTGCATAATTGTATCAGGCACTTTCGGATCCGTATTTCAAGAATTTGGCTAAGGTTGAGAGGGAACCTTCTGCTCAACCGGTAACTAAAATGGAATTTGAATTTGACTAAAACAAGTGTTTAGATTTTTTGTGGGCTACTCTTGCAGGTCCGGTGAATAATTCAAATAAGCTCCCAAAGTGGAATTATGATGGGTCTAGCACAGGGCAAGTCTCTAGGAAAGCAATGAAGTTTTATGGTGAGTACAATTATCTTATGTAGGTTAACTTCTAATTGTAGACTGTAGTCGCTAAAAGTGTGGGTATAGTTTATTTTTTTCTGGCTAATATAGTAGATTTGGTTAATGGAACAACCCTCAAGACATTTCTAAGGATCCGTTCAGAAGGGGCAACACTATATGAGTTCGGGTCATAATTAGTTTCAACCAAACTCTGTTCGAGTAATAACAAACCATTCTAAAACATCCTAAGGTTCAACGAAATTGACTAATACATAAATTATAGACAGCTGGATAAACATGTTGTAGTTGGTTCGGGTCGTTGTGATCAGAAGACTCAGAACGGGTCATGAAATGTTGGGGGTAATAGACTGGTTTATATATCTATTCTATAATCACAATGAGGTGTGACAAGATATGAGATATAAAAGTTAATTAAAAGAGATTTGAAATATAATAATTGATACTTAGTGAGTTGTCTACTATATAAGAAAATGATGAGGTTTAATAGATAGAGATTATACAAAGAACGTTTTGACCCACCCGTTTTCTAGACCCGTTAAGAAGTGATAAATGTGAGACTTATATATATACAAAGAATGTTGATGTAAATCCTAGAATTTTAGTGTGTTGGATGTAATAAATATATGTTATTAAATATATTAGTATTATGTATTGAGACATAGCTCAAACATTTTATACTAGAGGTGGCTGCTTTGAAATTTGACCCGTTTACTTCTGAATTGGTAGGCTTTGGTTTTGTACTTTTCTTTTATCTTAAACGGGTCAAATCAAGAAATTAAGTTAAGAGGGAACATGTCACATTCATTGCTCACCCTATAGCAGATGAATCTGTAATGTTTGATGTTAATATCAAGGAGACTACAAACTGTTTTTGTCTTTCGAACGGGTGACCAACTGTCGTCAGTGTACTTGGTATAGAAGACGGAGATTTTGTTGTTTTCCGAAATATGGATTCATCATCATTTAGAATAACTCACTTCAAAAGTTATCTACACACGGTGAATTCTTCAAAGTTCCATATTGTTATGTTACATCCTCAGTTAAGCAATCTGGTAAGCTTTAAACGCTGTCTATTATGTTTGAAAAACCTTTACATCTTATAATTATTTATATATTTTCAATATACTGCAGTGGTTACCCAGGGAATTTATGCAACATCATTTCAATGGTGATAATTTGTTTGATGATTTTGTTATCCTGTTTGGCGAGGATAATATGTGGAATGTTAGCATAGGTAGACTTTGGGATATTAAGCATTACATTGTTGATTTTTCTCAAATTGCAAAGGATCTCTGTTTAATAACTGGTGATTTTTTGGTTTTTGAGCTGATTGACGATCGGGTTTTTAGAATTTTACTGTTCCGTCCTAACGGTCTGCAGTCACTAACTCCGGACCGTGCTTTACCAGTTGTCCAAATGGTTAAGATTGAGGACCATGGTAATGATGATGTGTCCTTTGAAGAAAAAGCTGTTTTGGAATATAATGTGGTAAATGGTCCTCCTGATGTCCTGGTTGTAGAAGCGGAGCCTCCATTAGAACAAGAGATTTTAGATGTTCCACCAGTTGTTGATCAAGCCAATGATTACGAACTGACATGGTGTCTCACTTTTCATTTTGTAAGTCTCTCAGTTTCTACATGTGTTAACTTAATATTATGGAATTTTTTTAAAGTTTGAATTCTTATTAACCATTTAATTATGTACTTTTATCCAATTGTAATGCAGCGTTTCCCGAAGCCCTTTGCCATGAACATTGATTTATCCGTCCTTGATGAAATGATAGTTGAAACTGAAGACGGATTTTCAATGACTTTGGAGATACGGGAAGAAACTGCACATGGTAGGATTCGGTATGCATTAAGAGGATGGCAGAACTTTATGCGGCAAGCTGGTTTGGTGGATGGTGGTCAGTTTGATCTTTGTTACAATAGAAATCTGAATAGGTTGCTCATCTCTAACCACAACTTTAACGAATGTTTGTGTTGTGGTTAATACATGTGGTAAACAATTATCTCTCGGTAGTAATGATGTTCAACATTTTTTTGTCATCGTACAATGTTTCGACATTATTATGATCCTTATATGTATTTTGTTATGTACAATTTTCAAACAGTTTGTTTATATGGTATCATATTTCAATGGTGTAAGTCTTATTATTGCCAACATTGTTTTGATTTCGCCCTGATACTGTTTACTATTTTAGCAAGCTATAATGGTTTAGAATACTTTAACAACTTCTGCTTCATATTTAGTTATTTGAACTTATAGTATAAAATATTCTAACATGCTGGTTTATCGGTTATTCTTATTTTTTAAATGCAACAGATTATCTTCTTTGTTAGGTTTGATGTTCCTTTTTAACATGAACATCTTTTATTGCACACATTAGAAGAGATTTCAATTTTTAAACATATTTTAGATGTCAACACTGCCGGTTCAAGTCTTATTGGTCAAAAGGCATGAAAACATCATGAAGATTTAGTTAACAAAAACTGATTATGTAACGAACATTAGGGAGATGTAGTATTAGGATTTGTTCAACAGTCTAAAAATATTATGGTTACCAAATCACAGTTTAACGCTTAAACGTTTATAATTTTGTATGTGTTTAGTTGGTGTTAAGCCACCCGTGTATTACACTGGTACTTAGACTAGTTATATATATAAAAGTGAACCATTTGCATTCAAACATCATATGCAAGTAAATGTGTGTATGTATATAGAAGAGTTAAGTGTAATTTACGTATGTGGTTTGTTCATTTTTGCCATTTTAGACTAAATTTCAAAATTGCACTATTTTCCTCCCTAACATTCTTGAAACGTGCCATTTAAATTCAAAAAATTAACCCAGTTAAAAAATTTCATAACTCAGTTATCCTAGGAAGGTAAATGACACATAAAGTATAGGGACAAAAATGGCACATAACTTCAAGAATTGTTATTATTATTATTATTATTATTATTATTATTATTATTATTATTATTATTATTATTATTATCATTATTATTATTATTATTATTATTATTATTATTATTATTATTATTATATACACAGTTAGGGAGAAGCATTTGGTACCGGGCACCGGTACTGAATTTTCCATACGAATTATTTTCGGTACCGATTTAGTACCCACTTTTTGGCGTTTTCAGTTTGGTACCGATATTTTACTGAATACAGAGTTCATCCCTACACCCATACACAAAGTCTCTTTCATCCCCCTACATCACCAACACCACAGCCACCGCCACCACTACCAAACAACTGTCACCACCACCAAACTGTATTGAGAGAGAGAGAGAGTTGTTATGATCTAACGTGGGTTTGAGTTTTTTTTACAGGTGGTGGTGGTGATGTAGATAGGGGTGGAAGAGACTGTGTGTAAGGATGAGCTCGGTACCGGTATCGAAAATCGCCAAATAAGAGTTACGGTACCTAAAATATTCGGCACGGTACCGGTATTTGAAGGCAATATTCGGTAAAATTCTGGTACCGAACCGAATGTATCGATCCAAAAAATGCAAAAGTTGGCTCCGAAAGTAAATTCGGTACGGG
Organism: Helianthus tuberosus; assembly: GCA_030545235.1. NCBI lineage: Eukaryota > Viridiplantae > Streptophyta > Magnoliopsida > Asterales > Asteraceae > Helianthus > Helianthus tuberosus. The sequence continues at coordinate 130,190,608 of CM060420.1, read as the reverse complement.
AAATTCGGTACCGGTACCCGGTACCAAATGCTCATCCCTAACTGTGTGTAATAACAATAATAATAAGAAATTTAAAAAATAAAAAATTCTTAAAGTTATGTGCCTTTTTTGTACCTCTACTTTATGTGCCATTTACGTCTCTGTAATAACTGAGTTATGGGTTTTTTTTAACCGGGTTATTTTTTTTGGACTGAAATGACACGTTTCAAGAATGTTAGGAAGGAAAATGTTTCAATTTTAAAATTTGGCCTGAAATGCCAAAAGTGGACAAACCACAAGGCATATAGAAAGAGAGGGGGAGACAGGAGGGAGGGAGGGGGTGGGAGCGCCACCACTACCACCAACATCTAACCGCCATCGCAACAACAACACAATTGAACGTCCCGATCACATGTAGCGGTTACGAAAGTGATGAACAAAATCATTAGTGTGCATTTTATTAAAATTTCAAAATTAACCTCTAAGCTCTAAAGAATTACAATTTACACCCTGTGGTTTGTTCCTAATTATATTAAACCCTAATGTTTTATAGAACAATATAACCAATTAAACTAATACAAATATTAGTATCATAAGATTTATTTATTGAAGAAGCGTACATTATTTTTAAATAATATTTATTAAATATAATGTCGGTATATAACGAAAATCAATTAATCGACTTTTACAAAGTATTATACTCATTTAAGATTCGAGATATTAATTCAATATTATAAGAGTTATTGGATTTTATCACCACTAACTATTGGCTATTGGCAACTGTCACCCCCAACTATCACTTTGACGCCCACCACCCCCAACTTAACACTTAGTGTGTACCGTCACCACGTCGTTAACTGATTACTAACTTTTGATCATGTTACTATACATTTGGTGTGTCTTAAGATCCCTAAAACCTTCATAAGATCCCTATGGCACCCCCAAAAGTATAGTAACAGGATGAAAAGTTGGTGATCAGTTAGCGATGTGATGATAGAACACACTAAGTGTTAAGTTGGGGGTAACGGGCGTTAAAGTGATAGTTGGGGGTGGCAGCGGCCAATAGCCAGTAGTTGGGGGTGATAAAATCCAATAACCCTATTTATAATCAACATGCTAAAGACTTTTATTATCAACATCCCGCTGCAACGCACGGGTTAATGTTAACTCGTTTATTCTTATTTTTTAATAAACTATTTAGTTTTTAATACACTACGAAATTAATTTAATAAGCTACAACTTTTTACACTGAATCTCACTTTTTACATAATATATCATAGCTAATGCATTTCCAGGTTAAAAAATAACATGATTTTGGTTCAAGATATACCAACAGTCTATTACTTGTATTCACATCTAGTTTAAACCTTCAAAAGTCTAAAAGATTTTATTCAATGAACAAACCTACACACACATATGTGCATACGCGTTACGCAGTTTTTTAACTACAGTCAACGTTTCCATCCACGAAGCTAACTGGTTCTACAGAACTGAGAAGATAAGCAAACAGTTAACACGCGTTTTAACCAACATCTTCTCCCACACGCGTTTTAACTAACATCTTCTCCCACTCTCCATTTCACCCAGGATTGAACTCATATTGTCATCTGACACTCCCATGCCTCTGTGTGAGTAAATGCGCACGCTCTCAATCTCCGATGGTGTCACATTTAGACCGTTAACATTGCCAGGTTGCGTCTCATTTCGGGACTCTGCTAACATCTGGAAATATATGTGAGGCCCCCATCCTGCATACCGACCATAACAAAACGTTTAGGGAAAAAAATAAGAATAATAGTTTACAACTGGATCATTTAATGAACATTAAGATTGGAGGGTGTACCATCAATGTCATATGGTGGTGGAAAGAATTGCAAGTAACAAAATGAAGCAACTGTTATACCTGAACATAAGTCCAAAAATATAATAATCAATTTTAACATATTTAAATAACAGAAACAGTGGCGAAGCTTGAGATTTCCGACCGGGGGTCGAAAACGTATACACCCAATAATTTCTATAAAACAGGGGGTCGAAAACGTATATACCCAAAAATTTCTATACAAAAACTACATACTCTCCACTACTGAGCGAAAAGTTCGGGGGGTCGGCCGCCCCCTCCCGCCCCCACTTTCCTACGCCCTTGAACAGAAAGACAAGTTTTTAAAAGCAGGTGTTTGTCAACACAAACCTAGAAGACCTCCTGCAAATACATCTTGCCAATGATGCCAATAGTCATCGACCCGTGAAACGCCAACCAAGGCTGCAACAAGTAAAGGGAAGACAACGATACAAAGCTTTGCCACGTGGCCCCTACGATCAAATACCCGAATCTTTCCTGCCATGTACCAGGAGAGAAAACCAAGACCAGCAAACGACCCTACACGTTGAACGAAAAACATTTTTTAAATTACCTTGTGGCTAAAAACAAGGAGACCGTCTAAGTGGGAATAAAAAACTTACAAGATGTATGCCCGCTCGGAAAACTTTTATGTCCTTCTTTAATGACGGATTTTAATCCGGTACACATGACTTTACTGGTAACAGGATCAAAAACCTGAGTGTATAATATGATGGTAAAAAACAGATTGAAATTGGTAACATAAACTAAAGAGTAAAATGTCAGTTTCGTCAAATGTCCTTTTCGTCCTTGAGATTTGGCCAGTTTTACGACTTTCGTCCAAAGGTTTGTTTTTCCGCATTTGGATCCAAAAGGTTTGAATCTTCCATTTTCATCCGACTCGTTAACTCCATCCATTTTTCTCCATTAAGTCAGGGGTATTTTCGTTATTTTTGTTACTTAAAGGGCAATTTGGGCTTTTCCACTTTGTATAAAAAGACCGCATACCCCTGAAAAAAACCGAATTGTCCTTTAAGTTAACAAAAAAGACGGAAATACCTCTGACTTAATGGAGAAAAATGGATGCAGTTAACGAGCCACATGAAATTGGCAAGATTTCAAACCTTTTGGATCTAGATGCGGAAAAACAAACCTTCATATATGAAAGTCGCAAAAGTGGCCAAACCTCAGGGACGAAAATGGCATTTTACTCTAAACTAAACCTTATATCCTGCAAAAGGGTGAAAACCATTAGGATTATGAGAACTAACCCCTTTGCCATCGGGAAAGCAGCGCCAGAAGAAGTCTGGACGGGGCCTACCAACAGCATCTTTAATTGCATCGGTTAAGACTCCCGAGATAAGTACCGAAAACAGAAGGCCTGGTGACGCATGAGGAGATATACTAAGTCACAAAACTTGGCAGGCAAGAAAGTATACATTTTATAGACGATATTTACCGAGTACGGCTTGATGCAGATCGTACACATCTTTTCTAACAAAGTAGTAAATGAGTATGACCATAAGAGGCAATAGTACGGCAATAATCTGTTAGATAGAAGACCAGAAACTGTTTAGTACAGATAGCTGAAGGTGTCGTAGTGACTCCTGTGTGCTTATGTAATATGTATTGAAGACTATTTACCGGAACTGCCCACAAGGGAATGGTGTTCTCTTGCAATGGGTATTTAAGGTCGTCCATCATATCCGCCCCGACGAAGCGGTGGAATGGTTCTATGACATACAGTATAACTTCTAGGATCATGAGAAATAGTAAAACAAGCCAATCGTGCATGTGAGCCCGCACCACTTTAGCTCCATGGGACCTTATAGTATGCACACCCAGTTGGATTTCTGGCATCTCCACTCCCCTAAGTCTTGCAAACCAATATCTTAGAGAACTATATGTTACTCAAATTTCAAAAGCATATACAGCAGCCAACAGTGATATACTTTATTAAAATATAATACATCGTATGAAAGTAACAATAATGAAAGCAGAGTAAGTGGTGAAAGGATCTCTACATTGAGGTCTGGACTTCAGCTCCTTACCAAGAGCACTAGAGTTCCTACAGTTGTTGGTAACTAAAAGCTTGTAATCTATGGATCAAGCAATTATTATTTGTTGAGGTTTCGAACACACATTCGTTCCCTAGCTCAGCTAGCTATTGTTTATATTAATAATATTTCAAATTCCAAGTGCCACTGAAGATAACGAGTTAAAGAGCAGTGAACAGTTCATAGTAACGGGAATCATGTCATTGCTGAAACTCACAACCGGTTGATCTAAGACGTGTGCCTTATAGTTGGAAAAACCAAATACGGCATTATTTAGGAAACTTGGTTGAGCAAAATTTTGTTAAAGACTTTCCGCTCAGTTACTAATATACAACGGTGAATTTAACATACAAAATGTGGATTACAACCATAGCTAAATTATCAGCTCTTTTTACAGCAAGAAAGTTAGAGCATCAAGCGATATGCAAATACACAGATTTCATCAGTATAACAAGCATTGCCTATGCAATGAGCACAAAGCGAACTATACCTTCGCCTTTTATTGCCCAATGCGGTTATGAGTCTTAGGTCTATTTAAAGTATTCTTAAAAAATCTAAAAACTTCCAAATCTAACTTATTCACTTGATCCAATAAAACAAAATTATCTCAAACAGTTACACACTACCAAAATTCCTCTTCTAAGAAACACCGATAAACACGTTTATCTTCAGTTTTGTGTACTTAATTGGCGAACATCAACAATGCAAAACGCTAAATGTAATTGCGCCTGAACAGCCAAGCCAAACACACTAGAATTAAAGTTGCACAATGCCTAACAACAGGCTAACATTATAATAACCAAAATTGAAGTCCTGTATGCATGCAAAATCAACAAAATTATAGTTCGTAACGAAGAATGATAGAATCTGTAAGCTGTCGTGCGAATACAGTTAACAAAATAATAAGATTCTCAAGCATCAATACCTGAAATTCTTTGAAGAAATGAGAAGAGCCTCTCTCTGCAACTGTGAGAGAGAGAGAGAGAGAGAGAGAACGGAATCACTGTTGCTGAAGCGTAACAGCGGGGATAACAGGGGCGCAAAGAGTGAAAAAAGAAGAGACCGATTGAGACCTGAAAGGCAAAGGCATGCAAAATGTTCCGAGAGAGACAAATGACTTTACTCTAATTTGAATCCAATCATAATTCTAGATAGATAAAAAGATCCCCCATTCCACCACTTTTTTATTATCGTAAGATGGACACGATTTTCACGCCTTTGCATTTTTTTTTATTTATTTGTATCCATAAATTAATTAATATAAAGACTAAAATATATGATAAAAGTAAGAGTCATTTACATAATTACATGCTTTTCAGCTCTCCTTAAAGAAATTTACGTGATTTAGATCTCATTTTGTATAAAGCAAAATACAGGTTTAAAAAATCGAGTTTATTTGTAGTTGTCTCCAATTGTACTTTATTTACTCTTTCCGTAAATTACTGTAGTTACTCCGCCACAACATGGCGAGGCTTACATCTAGTTACAAAAATTTTAAAAGATTTATTCTGAAGTGAAATGCCCGGATGGTCCATGTGGTTTTGTAAAATAACACCTATAATCCCAAACTTTTAGAAATTACACCGGTGGTCCCTGTGGTTTAACAGTTTGTTACTCGGATAGTCCCTGGAGTAGATGGAGGTTAGTTTTCTCTGTTAAGTCCATCTGAAATTACTTATTTACCCCTTTCTTTTATTAAAATATAAAAAATCACACACACACATATATATAAACACTCACTTTATCTAAAACACAGACACACACACTCTGACTCTATCTCTATCTCTCTCTCTCTCTCAAGAAAAGTCCCACCACCACCTACCTTCACCAGCACCACCACCACCCTCACACCACCATTCAACCCCACACCACAACCCACCCCCACACCACCACCACCTGCTTCAAATCCGGCAATCACCATCCCCGGCGTAGTCATCACCACTACCAACACAAATCTGGTAACCCCGCACCACTAGTTTGTCAAGATCTGAAACCAGGTTTGAATATAGGGTTTAGGGCTTCAATTTTGGGTTTGAATTTGGGGGTTTGATACATTGTTTTCAAATTACAACGATCAAAATTACTTTGACATTTGTTTGATCGGAATTACATTGATATGGGTTTGAATTTGGGGGTTTGATACGGTGGTTGTGGTGGTCGAGTGACGGCGGTGGTTGTGGTGGTTGAATGAAGGCGATGGTGGTGAGGGTGTTTGCAGGTGAAGATGAGGGAGATGACGGAGAAGAACGAGGTGGTTCTAGTGGTCGAGTGTAGGCGGTGGTGGGTTTAGGTTGGAGGTGGTGCGGCGGTGGTGGGTTCAGGTTGGAGGTGGTGCAGTGATGGTGGGTTCGAGTTGGAGGTGGTGGGTTCAAGGTGGACGTGGGTAGCTATGGTGATGGTGGCCGGTTGTTTATAAGGGATGGGTGAATAAGGTAGGCCCCACACTTTTAATAATCTATATTGGTTTTTTTTTATTTTTTTATAGGAAGGGGTAAATAAGTAATTTCAGTGGACTTAACGGAGAAAACTAACCCCCATCCACTTTAGTGACTATCCAGTAACAAACTGTCAAACCACAGAGACCACCAGTTTAATTTTCAAAAGTTAAGGACTATAGGTGTTATTTTATAAAATCAGAGGGACCATCTGGGCATTTTACTCTTTATTCTGACCTGATGTGCCATGCACCTAGATGTGGTATGCATGTGGCTTAACTTCTATGTTATGACTTGTAAAACTATGATTAGTGTCCTTAAAACCAAAATACAATAAACCACACATCAGAGGTCTCCATGCGAGATACTGCGCCTGCCAAATAGCCGCCTGATGCCTTCAAACACATTATTCAATACGGTGGTGAAGCTATCCCATTAATTTAAAGGTATCTCATTTTTGTTTTGAGTTTGGGTTTGTTCGAATTCATATTAAAAACATTAAGATGTTAATCGGTAAGTTTTTTCCTTTTTCTCATACAACCATGGTTGTGGCTTGAGGCTCGACGACGACGGTGTAACTCCGATTAGGGTGCGAGGTTCTACCGTGCATCTTCTTCGGTGCATTTCGGTCTTTACCTTTCTTCCTAATTAGATTATTCCTAAATCCATTCGCCTCCTGTGCAGCCTTTTATGTGTTTCTTGTTGTTTCCTTTCGGTTGGGCAGTTCCATTCGGTTTCTTGATTGCTTAGTAGGTCTGATACTGGTCGCGGCTATCGTCGATAGTTTAGCTAGATTGGTTCGAATCCTATTAACCTCTTAAAGTGCCGTTTGATTTGTCCTTCCGTCTTCGTCTCCATGGATTTCCGGAATAGGAGGGTTTTTTTCGGCAAGAATAAGTTCATCAGGCATGATAGTTGGAACGATGTGTTGAGTAAAAAACAGGTCAGACAAGAGAAATTATTCCTTAACAGGGAAGCCCGCCTACGAAACTCCACTTCCTTTTACCTCTCCAATCTCTCTGACTCCTGTGATCGTATGACTTTATTGTCACACCCCGATATTTTCACGTATTACCGGTGGGCCCGGTGGGGAGTATCGTGACGTAGTTGATATCGTCATAGTCAATTAATCACA